>JAKUCM010002463.1:0-30877 GCA_023374145.1 Lepidium sativum | reverse complement strand
ACGGAGGAGAATAGTGAGAGTGATGGAGTAAGCAGCCAACTCAGTGGAACCAAGGTGGCCAATGAAAGCTTGACTTATTAAAGATAGTCCTGACGTTGAGAATCTTGTGAAGATCGCTGGTCCAGCCACAATCCACAGCTTCTTAGACTCTCTCCACACCTTCTCCCTCAACCCCAACTCATCATCCTCTTCTCCGCCGTTCTGCGTCGACCTTTTCTTCAGCAGAGTTTCAGTCACTTCTCCTCCTCCTATTCCCTCCATGGCTTAGGAGAGAATGAAAAGAGAGCACAAAAGTGGAAAGAGGAGAGAGTTTTGTTTGGTTGGTTGTTTATTTTGTGGGAGAAAATGAAAGAAACCCGGCCCAATTGTAATGTTTAATTGAGTTAAAATCTAGTGGGCCTAAATACCATACTTAAACCCATTTCAAAAAGGACCAATAACTGGGGGAGATCGAAGTTACGGACACGTAACTTTAACAGTGCTCAGAGCTTTATCGGACTTTATGTTTATGGAGCCAAACAGTTTTTACCTTTTATCTCTTTATCTTTTAGTATTTACGGCTTTATGTAAATCTTAAAATTTAAAATAAAAATTCAACAAGAATTTTGTTTTATATATATATTTTCCATATAAAAAGAATTGGATGTGTTTTGTGGTACTGTTAAATAAAATAATTTAACTAATAACTTATTGAATTTAGCATAAAAACTCATTAAAAAAAATAGGACATTTTGTTTATTAAGTGAGTAAAATGAATGATTACAAAAATAACAAGACTAAAACTCAGTTATAATTCTAAATCTTAAGTTATAATTTATGATGAGAGGCTAAAATATTGCATGAGACCTTCTTGGTTGAATCTTCCTTTCTAGAGAAGGTCTTCGACTAGAGTTTTCCCCCTCACGCATTTTGGATGTGATCTCTACGTAAGACTTCGGTCCGTCTAAGAGCCAAAACTATATTGTCTTCTTGTCCTCTACGAGTATCATGCCACTTTAAGGATGGTCAAAATAACGCGCAACTCGTGTTATGTTACAATGGGCTCGCGGTTTAGGTAAAACCCGCAAGTCCAGATGTTTGTTGGAAAGACCCACAAGCTCAGTCCTTTAATAATGTGGTCAATCCTTGTCGATGTGAATATTTAGCATTGGATCCTAAGTGGACCATGAGGGTCGTATGCCCACCTCCAACAATATCCCCCCGTTTAGTGACGAGGACAAAGTCATCAAACTTTCATGACAAGTTTTTGTGAGACGCATGGATCCACTACCATGTGTCACTTGCTTGTTTGATAGCTTTTATTGGGAAAGGCGAGACACTTGATTGACATAATGTGACCGTTCGGCTGTCGCACCTCCTCTAGAGTTTTAGGTATAATTATGGCATGACGTTTTGGTTGCGTTGTTTGTGGCCTCTCTTCTCCAGGTACTTCTCTTTCTTTTCTTTCTATACTTTCTTAGTTTTATTTTTTTGGAGATGAGCCGAGTTTATGTTGGGGAATCCTCCGTGAGTGCGTTCGAGGTGGCATCCTCATCGTCGTCTTCTTTTTGGTCTTCTTTGGGCAAGCGTATGATCGGTTCGAGTTCTGAAACTATGACAAGGCCCTTGAGCTATTCGAACGTGATAGATAGATTTAAGCTGAGCCTTCGGTGGACATCACTTCCCGAGGGTGTTTGTTGGCCGTTTATTGATGAAGTTGAGTTATGTGTCGTGCTTGGCAATAACAAAACCGCTAGGGCTATTCTACATGGCAATGGCAATGAGCCCAATAATTATGAGGTTGATACTGATGATAATGTCGAGGATCTTCGTTCCAAGGATGTCAAAGAAAAGGGGGTTATGGCTCGATGTGGTAACAACACGATGATGGAAGTGTGTGACATCGAGCCTAATGCGAGTCGTGATGGTGATGGTGTCAAGGAGAATATTTCTGCTCAAGGTGCGAGTCGTGGGGAGGTTAACGAGGCCAAAAATTTCAAGGTGATATTCGTGACGAGGCTGAGGGTGAAGTTAGCCGATATATTGTTGGGGAAAACGGGGAGGTTTCCTGTGACAGACCTTTGAGGGACATAGGACCAGTGGTTCAGGATGATAAAGAGGATCCGTCTCATGCCGAATCGGGTGAGAATCATGATAATCTCTGACATGTTTCACAACATCATGATTTTTTGTGCTGCTTGAGGTCATTGACTATTCCTCCTTCTCGCTGTTCGAATGTGATTTTGTGGAATATGATAGATACATGTTAGACAAATCATATGTTCGTCTTCACGTGCCCAGATCGTGGTCACCTTCTGCTGAATATATTTGTTTGTACGAGTACTTCTTCAAGGGTTACGGTATGCAGTTTCCGTTGCCGCAACTTTAGGTGAATTATTGCACTTGTCGTCGGTTGGCCTTAACACAGCTGTCTCCTTCTTTGGCTAAGAACATAGTGGTTGTGATTATACTTAGTGCAGAGTGGAGGGTGAATGTCACAACATAGTTTTTAGGAGATCATGTGTCTATCGATGAATCCGGCTACGGATAGAACATGGTATGTGATCTCAAAGCGAACTGCAGGGTCATGAATGGATTCCCCAAAAAGATTAATGGCTCGCGAGACTATTATTTCTTTGCTCACTTAGAATCCTAGTATGTGTCCTTGGCGATATTTTCAAGTTATTTGGAATAAAAACTCTGGTAGGATTCCTACTGCCTTTACTACGTTATTATGTAAGGTTTCTTACTATTTCTTTTTATTTTGCAGATCGTCATCCGCCTCCGTTCACATATTATTCCACAAATTTTGATGTATTATGCAGTTTAGTGCGCGTCAGTGACCAGACATATATACTGATAGGGTTAGAAGTAACTTGAGTCGAGTGAAAGTATGGTTATACTCCCTCTACCCTTCTCTTCTTTTAAATTTTTTTTTTTTGCTCAAGTGTTGATTAGTGGCACAATCATGCAACGTTGAGGCAAAGGATAAAGTGTATTGGGAGGATGTATGGTTACACTGAGAGTTTGCTAAGGAATTTATGGTTTTGGGTCCGAGAGACGAGGAGCCGATTATACATGGGACTACTGATGTCGAGGCCGCGACCCGTCATGGCGGATTTGACGTGATCGAGGATGGTAATGTTTCTAGTGACCAAGTAATTGCCTCGTCACCTCGACAGTCTGGTGCGGTGCAGCTTGTGGTCCAAAAGTCTTTGGTAGGTGCAGAGGGGGATTGTGTTCCTTGTCAAAAGAGTTCGAAGATGAAAACTGGTGATTTGGGTGAGCCGTCTTCGGCTCGTACTAGGAAAATGGTCATAGGGGAGCTTTCAACTATGACTTTGATATGAAGTATCGAGGCATGAAGCTCCTTGGCGATGATCGTGACAAGAGTGGAAATGTATCACATCATCAAAGGTTCGATCAGTGGAGCTCTGCGGAAGATGATTGAGGGAAAGCTCTTTGGTGGCGCCGCTGTTTTGTTTGCTAAGGTATGGCCTTGGTTTCATCTGTTATAACTATATCTGTTTGTTTATTCTTTGTTTTGTTGGCTAAAGTATGACTTATTCTTTGTTTTATAGCTGTACTACACACTCAAATTTCTTGGAGAAAGGTATGAGGATCATGTCATAACTGCCGGTGACATGGAGGCTAGCCCTGGGCATATAAACCGGAACCGAAAAACCGAACTGAACCGACCCAAAAATAAGTATTCGGTTCAGTTTCGGTTCTTAGCTAGGAACCGTACAGTTCCAAAATTAAAGTAACTTCGGTTCTTGGTTCGGTTCGGTTTAGAACCGAGAACCGAATGGAACAAAAAAAAATAACCAAACTATTTAATACTAGTTAGTAATTATTTATGTATAAGTGTATAACCAAATAATCCATTCAACATCTATCACCCAAAACACCAAACTTATTTACTAAGCCCAAGCCCAATAACATTCATTATAAGTTTACAAACTAAACCTATAATTAAAAATCTAATTGTAATAATAAGACTAAGAGATGTAAACGAATACTAACTAGAAGGTAACTGCAATTCTTCCTTCTTCTTCGAGTTATCAACAATTCGTTTCTCTCTCTCTCTAAGTCTGTCTCTCTTAGCCTTTCTCTCAATCTCTCTCTCAATCTCTCTTTTTTTATCCCAACTATTTAAGGATTCAACCCTAATTCACAAAACTGGATCTAGAAATATCATTCTCTTTGGCTCCTTCAGTGGATGCGAAAAATCATTCTCAGTCTCACGTGTGTATCAATTTCATCAATAAATCTTTTGCCTTGTTTGATTTTGTGGATAATCAAAAACAAACTCATTGCTATTCACATAGACTCTTCGATTTTGAGTTTTGTGTGTTGTGATATGTAAATATGCTTAAATTGTTTTTATGGTTTATGCTTGTTTTATAGGTTAGTTTAGTGATAATGAGTTTTGAAATGTTATTTAACTTCTTGCAAATTGATAAACATCAAAGCTCATGCTTTTGTTTTGGGGGTCATCATATAATCACGTCTTCAATCATTTTAAAGTCAACCATTTGTTTATTTGACTTGTATAAAAGCCATGATTCTAGTTGTATATATATGGGTCCGTAGACATCTACAATATGATGAACAATTTTTTGGAAGTATGTTTGCATTATTAGAGAAAAGAAATCTTGAAACAAAGTATAATATGATTATTTCAATTATATATATATCGTTGATTTTTGACTACTTTTTGGTATTTTTGTTGAATGTTTTTGGAAAAAGAGAGATTTAAGAGAATCTGTTTACGTGGTTGTTTTGGTTTCAATATAAATTTCTACTTATATAACTAGCTTTATCCTTCTTCATTTGTTAACTAGAATGAGTTATCTAAATTGGTGGCAGGCAAAAACATTCATTCCATGCGAGATACTACTTCAAGTATTATATTTGTTTATTCTTAATGCAGATGATTTGTCTCTTCTTGAATCCTGTCATATTGGATTCAACGTTTATTGTTTTTATTTTGTGTATGGAATATAAAAGTTATATTTAAGTCTTTTTCTGAATCTTGCAGATGGATTCTTGTGAATATCCTGCTGTAGTTTCCGATGATAACATGGATGAAAGTGAACAAAATATGCAAGAAGAAGACTCTCACTATCAACCTCAGGCTGGTAATACAAAAGAAAGTAAAGGAACAGGAAGTAGAAGAAAACATAAAAGCAAGAAGAAAGTTCTCAAAGAACAAAGATCATGGGTTTGGGGACATTATACAAGACTGAAGAATAACATAGACAAATGCAACTGCCACTATTGTGGGAGAGAAATGTCATGTCCCACTACTTTTGGTACCTCCAATCTAAAGAAGCATTTGACTATTTACAAGAAGTATCAGGTTTGTATGCAGTCTGAAAATCAAAGTAAGCTAGATCATGCAGAGTGTGATGGTTCTGTTATATTTGGAAGAGTATCTGAAGATTTATTTAAAAAGGCATGTAATGAACTGCTTGTGTTGGCAGAGCTACCACTATCTTTCATTGAGAGGTTAACGTGGAAGTACTTTTGCCTTAAAGTGAAACTTTACAAGCCACATTCTCGAAGAACTGCAACTAGAAAAATTGTGAAGATGTATGTACAAAAAAAAAGAGATGAGGAATCTGATTGGAAAGCAAAGGGTTTCACTTACAACAGATATATGGGTTGCTCCATCAACTGGTGCAAGTTACATGGTGATAACAACACATTGGGTTGATTCTAATTGGCACCTAAAGTAGCTCATAATTGGTTTTAAGAATATCTCATATCATAAAGGGAAAACTATAACATCAGTTCTTATTGAGTGTCTAGCCGATTGGAGGATAAAAAAGGTATTCACCATCACAGTCGACAATGCAACAACCAACACTTTAGTTCTTGGAAAGTTCAAGGAAGAGTTTAAAGCAATTGGTAATGATTTAATCTCATTGATTCATTTTATTTTTTTCAGCATGCCACTTTTTTAACAATAAGTTACTCATTCTTTGCTTTGCTTTCTTGTTTTTCAAGGTGATGATTCTCTAGTATTAGGTGGTGAGTTTACGCACATGAGGTGTGCTGCTCATATCATAAATTTAGTTGTTAAGGATGGACTAAAAGACGTTGATGCAAGTGTTACAACCATTCGTAATGGAATCAGTTTTGTGAGATCATCCACAAAAAGGCTGAACTCTTTTGAACTACGGGTTGACCATGTGAAGATGAGTAGAGGTAGTCTTCCATTAGATGTTAAGACACGTTGGAATTCCACCTATCTAATGCTAAGTAGAGCTTTAAAGTTCATAGTAGCTTTTGATAAGATGAGTGCCGAAGATATGGTCTATAACGATTGGTTTAAAGAGACGGTGAATGGGGTAAAAAGAGTTGGACCACCAAAAAGCAATGACTGGGAAGCAGTTAAAAGGTTAGTGGAATTTCTCAAAATATTTTACATTTCAACATTGGAGGTTTCAGCTTCTGAAAATGTAAACTCCTACAAGTGTTATTCTGAGATTGTCACTATTGAGAGAAATCTGATAACACTTTCCCAAGATCTTGATAACATCATGAGAGAAAAAGCTTTTGTTATGAGGGAAAAGTTTGATAAGTATTGGGATGGATTGAAGGAGATAAACAAGCTTTTGATAGTTTCTAGTATTTTAGACCCAACATAAAGATGTGTTTTGTTACTCTATGCTTTGAAGATCTTTATGGAAAGGACAATTTGGAAGCTAAAGGATTGGAGTTGGCAGTCAACAAGCTAATGAAGTGTCTTTTTGATGAATATGGTGTTGTTTTTGGTAAACCAGGGAATATTGGTTTATTACAGTCTCAGTCTTAGTCTCATAGTTTGAGTCAATCAACACTAGCATCAACTAACAGTGGTGAATTAGACATAAACGATTTGAATGATGGTACCAGTAGGTATGAGAGAGTTAACTTTGTCTATAAAAAGTTGGTTAAAGATAAAGGAATTCAACAATCTAGTAATGAGTTGGAGCTTTACTTGAAAGAAAGTGTAGAAAACCTAGTAGTGGTACTTGGAACAGAGTTTGATGTCTTGTCATGGTGGCGGCTCAATGCTCCAAAGTTTCCTATTCTGTCTGAGATAGCTAAAAACGTCTTTGCTATGCAAGTATCTTCAGTTGCTTCAGAATCAGCCTTCATTACAAGTGGCTGTGTGCTAGATCCTTACAGAAGTTGTCTTACACATTACACAATTAAAGTCCTTATGTGTACTCAGCAATGGCTGAAAAAGTGGTATTAATCTGAAAGAAAAGAAAGGAGAGACAACAACTCAACAAATCCTTGATGAAATTGTGCTACAAGATCAACTTGAGAAAGGTAAAATAGTATTATACCAGTTATGATTGTATTTAAGTGTTCTCATTTGTTAGATATTGACTCTTAACTTTCTGTTTTAATGATTTTAGAGTTTAACAAGTGTTATCTTCAAAAAAACTAAGCAATACTTCTAACTCTTGGTCTTGGACATGGACTTTGGAGAATTAGGTACTGTTTTTCTTTGGTTTCTCAGTAATTATTTGCTAGATGGAGTGAGATATTGCTTGAAATACATAGTGTTCTGATGATAGATATTAGCCATAGATATGTGAGTTAAGTCTCTTGAAATCAGAAATTAAGATTATGCTTTTCTTCTCTGTTAAGGTTTAGAACGATAAAAAAAATCTTGTAAGAGAGTTATGTTTATTATTTATTGAAGTTTTCAAAATGATCAAGCAACTAATTTTTGTACGTTACAAATTATAATAGGTACCTGGATGTTTTATGGCTTTTTGGAGGTTCTTCTTTTGTCTCCACTCTCCATATATTTATCTTATTGTGTGGAATTAGGACTGTGTTATGTAAAATTTAAACTTTAAAGTATGGATTGTGAGTTTGTGACAAATGACAATACATGGTTTCTTTTGTGAATGACCTCTCTTTGAAGCTTGAATGTATATGTTGTTTTTTCGTATATGTTGTTTTTTCTTTAGTGTGTAAAGTTTATTTTGGTGTAAGGTATTTATATTAGATGAAATCTGATAGGCTTTTATCATCTCTTTGCAGTCGTAAGTTATAGCCTCTTTTTAGTTTATTGATTCAGGTAAAAATATGTGGTTTGTAACTTTGTATCAATACTTATTTTCGGTTCTTTTGGTTATTTTTGGTTCTTTGAGATATTTTTAGTTATATTTAATTATTTGGAACTAAAATATCCAAAAGAACCGAAGCTAACCGAAACAACTAAAAAACTTCGGTTCCAATTCAGTTTTCATTTCAAGTACCTGTTTAGAATCGAAATCGACAAGAACCGAACCGAAACCGAACCGAATTTTCAATAGTACCTATTGGTTACTATTATTTTAGAATCGACAAAACCGAAAACCAAAAAATCCAAACCGAACCGAACCGAAGAACCGAATGCCCTGGGCTAACGGAGACAATGCTATGTTCAGTTTATTGGAGGCGTAGGTTAAAAAAGAAATTGTAACTTATGATAAAATTATTTTATTTTGTTAAATATTAAAATACACATTTATTTTAATAAAGAAATCAAAATTACCGTTTTTCTTGTAAGTTTATTCATTAAATTCGAATAAATAACTTGTCCAAATGCATTTAAATATTTTAAAAAATTCAAAATATTTGATAAGATAACACAAAACCCCTTTTAAAAATGTTTAGAGTTTTCATGAAATAATATTTTTTTATTTTTTAATAAATAAATGAATATTAAACAATATTTAAAATAAAAATTATATATATATATAGGAAAAAAATTCCTACACATCTTATAAGAGTGATAATAAATAAATTATAATTAATTGATAAAAAATTGTTAATTTTAAAATTCTAAATTGAAATACTTAATGTCAAATAATCTTTTTTTTTGTATATCATTGATTTATTTAATTAAATTAAGTTTTAGACTAGAAAAAAAAAACATAACTATAATTTTGTTTAAATGTGATTTTTTAAATTGATTATTGTGTTGTAGTTTACCGCAAATATCTGAAATATTACCATGTAAACATGACTCTGTATATAAGGACCGAGACGGGATGCAGATGATTTTTTTTTGTCAACGGCAAATTATATTGGGTCACAACTGGTCGGTTCAATAGTCAAATTCCTTAATGTAGGTGGAGGGACTCGATCCCTAGTTATGCAAATTAGCTGCCTTATGTATACTTATCGTTTGCCACTAGGTTAAGAACCATTTGAGACTACAGATTTTAGTAAGTAAATTTGAGACTACAGATTTTTGATCTAATTGTTCATAATAATAATAATAGGATCTATGTTTTCCCTATATATAGAAACAGCACATGTAATATGTATTCATTGATTACGACAAAAAGAAACAACAATGTCATATACCTGATGTTGAACATATGCATTCTAGATATGTTTTGTCAGAATTACAACATTTGCTAGAGAAAAGAAAACCATACGCCAGAATTGGAAGAAAGTTAAATACATAAATCATCTTGTATTGCGCAACTTTTTTAACTTTATAGGAACACGTGAAGGAATCTAATGAGTGGACCCTGGCACGTAGCCTGAGTCAAAAGCCGGTAACGGCGCATAAAAGCTTTTGACCGCCGTGCGCAAGATTGAGCCATGGCATTTTTCCGTAATTATTTTGAGTAACTGAGGGTGATTTAGGTAATTCAGAGACTTTGACGTCACGTGCGAACCGGAACATGAAACAATTGGCAGACTACAACGACCAAGTGCCCGAGCCAATTTCAGACTTTGACGTCACTCTCCAAAGATTTCTACTTTAGGTTCTATGTGCTAAAGGGTTTTTCTTTTTGAAAAAACTCTGTCGGAGAGATTTCAGAAGATGACGACGGAGCCAGCTGCGATATTGTCTATGGAGGCTTTACCTTTAGGTTTTAGATTCAGACCAACAGACGAAGAACTCATCAATCATTATCTGAGGTTAAAAATCAACGGCCGTGATTCTGAGGTACGAGTTATCTCAGAGATCGATGTTTGCAAGTGGGAGCCATGGGATTTACCTGGTTAGTCTTCTTCTCTGAGAATTCTATAGTTAGAAAACGAGGAACAGAGTTACAGAGATGAGAAATGAAAGTTTGGAACTTTTTGTATGAGTAAGTGATGAAGGTTTTTGGTTAGGTTTTTGTTTAATTTGATTGATTTTTAGGGCTTTCGGTGATAAAGACTGATGATCAAGAGTGGTTCTTCTTCTGTCCTCGTGATCGGAAGTATCCAAGTGGTCACCGTTCTAATAGAGCTACTGATATTGGTTACTGGAAAGCTACTGGGAAAGATCGAACCATTAAGTCGAAGAAGATTATTATTGGTATGAAGAAGACTCTTGTCTTCTATCGTGGAAGAGCTCCTAGAGGAGAACGCACTAATTGGATTATGCACGAGTATCGTGCCACAGACAAGGAACTAGACGGCACTGGACCTGGCCAGGTCAGGTTATCTCCTTTCCTCATCTATATAAAATCAATTCTACCTTCTGTCTGCTTCAAGCTAATCCATGGTTTTGAGGTATTTGGGAGCTTCAGATTGTAAGAATTTGTATGTTAAAATGGCTATAATTGAGTTGATGTTGCTTAGTTTTAAGTAGTAGTACTCTTGGATGAATGTTTAGTCTTTGAAGGTGAATTTTTGGCTTGTTGACCTGTGACTTGGTAATACTCTTCTGCTTAAATGTTTATTTCTGTGTGTATTTGTAACAGAATCCGTATGTTTTATGTCGCTTGTTCCACAAGCCTAATGATAGTTGTGGTACTGCAAACTGTGACGAAATAGAGAATGTCAATTCCACTCCGACCACCACTAGATGCTCTCCTGATGACACTTCTGATATGGTCCAAGAAACTGCTACATCTCGTGTACATGCTCTAAATAAATCCAATGACACTGAGAGGTGTGTAAGCGACAAAGGCAATGATGTGAAACCTGATGTTTCAATAATTAATACTTCTGCCGCTCAGGCTAAAACTTCTCGTGCCAAAGACCATGCTTTGGGTAAAACTCTAGTTGAGGTAATATGTAAATTCGGGTGTTTGTTAGTTCTGTTAATTTGTTTTCTCTCAGTATAATATTTTGTAACAAATTATTGATCAAATCCTATCGTAAACTGGCTTGTTATTTTTTCTGCTACAGAACATTTCAACTTTTTATGGACCCAGCTCTTCACAAATGAATGACAAAGCATATTATCCTGCACAGTCAAGCATCGGTTTTGTTGCATCGCACATGAATTCAATGCATTCTAGCGATGTTGGAAATTGGGATTGTGGACTACACTTTCAGGATGGTGTTGCTATACAAGATGCATCCTTGAAAGATGTCTTAGATGAAGTATTCCATAACCGCAATGAATCCTCTAGTGAAAGGAAAGACTTTGCACTTCCAAATATGATGCATTGGCCTGAAAATACAAGACTGTTGTCTACTGAGTACCCATTTCGCCAAGATAGTGTTGCTTTTGTTGATGGTACTGCTGAAGTTGCTGGCCAACAGGTATGATCTCACGTATTATAGCAGTCTGGGGGATATATCTAACATGTGTTCTAAAATGGAAAATATTTCCTGGTAGCTTTTTCTTGGCATATTCCATTGTGGGATAGCGATGCATAAGCTGATGATAAACCATTGATCTAGGACTGACTATTAGTGTTTCTTCATGTACAGCACTTTGTACCTGACAATGTACCTTCTAGATGGTTCAACCAGCACCATGTTAATAGCAAGGAGGTAGTTGAGGTGCAATCTTCATCCGGGTCCACCTTGACACCACATCATAGCAACGTTTTAGGGCAGTATGCTTCAGCGTCTTATGCATCTATTGATCCGTTTAACTATAATGTCAATCAGCCTGATGAGTCATCTTTTGAGCAAAGTCATGTTGATTGCAAGATTAGTCCCGATGACATTTCTGGGTTCACGGCTAGGTCTCGTGAGGATCAAATAAATGTAAACTCTGTTGTGGACCAAGGCACTGCTCCTAGAAGAATTCGACTGCAAATTGAAGTGCCATTTACCCCAATTATGAACAAAAAAGAGAGAGTTACAGACAACTTTGAAGAAGAAGAAGAAGTACAATCTGCGATGTCCAAGGTATTATATTCAGTCGTTCTGCTAGAATTATGACCAGTTTTTCCTTCTCAAATAACCATTGATGAAATGTGCAGGTCGTTGAGGAAAAGGAAAGATGCTTCCTTGATAGAGATAATACAAGAGTACAAAGGCATGAAAGTCAGTCGGAATCAGGTAACTTAAGGACTCAAGGGACTGCTCAAAGAAGAATCCGCCTGCAGAGGAGAGTTAGAAAGACTCCCTTAACCCAAAATAATACAGAAAGGGACTCAAACCGCAGTGAAGAAGAAGCAAGCTGTAGTAAGGTAACAAGTTTCTTTTTTAGTTACATTATATATCATCTCTATAAGCAAAGCATTTAGTATTGGCATGCATGATTGAACAATTCAAAATACAGGAAAAGGAAGATGTATCATCATCATCATCATCATCATCATCATCATCATCAACATGGACATGGCAGAAACAGAGGAAGAGCTTGGTGCAATATAGTAGCATGGTGATAATAATGGCAGTGATAGTCATTTTAATAGTAATGTGGAAAGAGTCCAGAAATGCCAAGTGTAGCTTCTTGTTACATCAATTAAATTCCTTCAAAAGCATGTTTACTTCTTAATCATTAACAAAGTAGTTTATATCGTTTTTGTGTTTGCAGTTCAAACTACTACATGTGTGTCCCTCATAATATAATAGTGAATGTCGCTGAGTACCATAATCGTTCAAGTGCTAGACAAACTTGTTACTACTTGGAAGCCCTGTGCGTCAATGATAGTATTGAAATAGAACCCATCACCAATAATGATATTCTCTAGGATATTTGTTTCTTGTCGCAACCCCACTATATAAACCAAGTAGTAAGACACGTAATCAGGGATAGAAGATGAGCCAAAAAAAAAAGAGTTTGTTTTTATCTTCATCTCTTTTTCTTGATACTTTTGACATGAAATTTGTGATTAAAAGAATTACTTTAATCTTATGGATACCAAATTTGACTAATCTACCTTATTATATAATATCTAAATAATCTAAACAAATACAAAACTTTTGTTAGATATCTCAGTTCCACAAAACTAAAACCAAGCCAATTCAGACAATATTACCTTATTATATATATATATAAAGATTGTGATAGTTCCGAAGACTTCTTCATGAATGAGTTTGCAGTTTCACATCGACCGTTTCACAAATTCTGACAAACTTTGGAGTTAAATGCAGAGTAAAAGCAAATAAGTAGGGGACCTTGTCAAAATGAAACAATGTTCAAATACAGACAAACCATCAAATGATGTCTTTATTTTTACAACCATTATTAAGATTTTGTAACCGATAGTTTAATATTTTAAATTACGTCGTTACATTCAAGGGATGATGTTTAAAAAAAGAAGAAGATAAAGATCAAACGGATAAACATCATCTCAGTGGGTCCTCGTTTGATAAAGAAGCAATTGGCCATCAGTTGCATATCCATTCTCCAACCAATACAATGTGCGTTTCACTATGTTTGTCAACACTCTCGATACTTTATTACTCAACTTGTTTTTTTCCAACAAGACCAAACACAGTTTCTTACAGTAGAATTAGGATAGAAAAAACAACAAATATAATATTAAACCATTTGATGAAAGACATTTCTAGCTATTCAACTCGCTTATAATAAGAACTTTAACTAAAATCTATAATACTCATTAAAGCATTACAAAAAAATTAAAATCGCCTTCTTTAATCTTGTTGGATTTTATTATGAAACACTTTTGAAATAGTACATTTAAGAAAAATAAATATAGTTTTTTTTTTTTTGTAAACGGCAAATTATATTGGGCCACAACTGGCCGACCCAATAGCCAAATTCTTACATAATGTAGGCAAGAGGACTTGATCTCTGGTTGTGCAAATGAGTTGCCTGATGTGGACTTACCGCATGCCACTAGGCTAAGAGCCATTTGCAACCATTATATATATATAGATATGTATGTGTGTGTAATTTTTCTTTTCACATATGATAATTTCTATTTTGTTATTTTATATATATATGTAGGTATGTTAAGTTAAGAGCAAATTATATTATAGTGGAAAGAAGCTGCAAAATACGATATTTTATGTGTTAGAACTTAGAAGCACACTGTACAACGTGAGTAAAAGTCGTATACAGAAGTATCTTAATTTAATGTATGATTAATATATAGAAAGTAGGAAACCATTTGACTTAAAGAAAGAAAAAAAAATGGAAACCAAGAGCCGATACTATTAAAGATCCACCCCTAGATTTCATTTCCGTTCTCCGACTATATAAAAATTATACAATAATTCGTAAAAGATAAGCAAAACGCAGAATCAGCAAGAAGAAGAATTGATAAAGCATAAAGAAAAGTATAAAAATGTTGCTAGTGGTGGCAATGGCGGAGATGATGAAGGAATACACGATGGTACTCGCCGGAGTTTTGGAACATGTCTTCTCTCAAGCTCCATTTCCGAGGAGAATCCGATTTCATATATTGCATTATCTTCCTTTTCATAACTCTAATTCATCTTTCGGTCTCCTCTCTCTTTTCCTTCCTCCTCCTCCTTCACATTCTACTTCTTCCTCATCATGACCCAACAATCTCCATGTTTTTTCTTTTGCTACTTTTGTGAGTTTTCTTTTGAGTTGAGATTTTTGTGTACATAAGATTGTTTTATAATTCAATGCATCTTTTATTTCGTTGTATAGATTAAGCTTTGTTGTATGTTTCTCTTTTTATAAAGAAGATATTTTTCTTGAAAACATCACTCGATCGAATTGTAAACGTTTGAAGAGGGTTTTATGACGTATCTTCTTCGTGAAGATCAGATGAGACATGAGAGAAACCATTTCATTTAGAGGTTCTAAAACCTCAAGGCTCGAGTCATATGTATAGAACAAAAATCAACATAGCCATGAAAATGAATAAAATGGCCCAAATTTTTAAAGAACAACCACTAAGACCACCTCCATGGTTAATTTAAGTCTCTAAACAATAAATTAATAATATCTTTTTATAATAATTAAATTTTAAAATAGATTGTCCAATAATAATCTAACATTTGTTAAGAACTATCTCTAATAAATCTCTTTAAGAACCTTCTCTTTCATTTTCTCATATATTTTTGTACTTTTTTTATTTTATTTATTTATAATAATGTTAATAGTTAAACACCTCCAGGTGCTCTAATACCCACAATTTTTGCTAGCAATAACTGTTTAGCAATATAATTTTTTTTATGGTTATTGTCGTTGCTAGAAAAATTGTGGCTAGTTGTGGACTTTTTTTTGAAATTTTCAATACTATTTGATAAATCTTTGTGGCTTCTGTAGTAGTTGTTACCTAGCCAATAATACAAAATGCTGGTTACTCCTAATTAGCTATTTCTGATCAAGTCACAACCAATCAATGTAAGTATGTAACAACGATGGGTTCTGACTTTGGACCCGTGAAGCTCCATTAAAAAAAAAAAGTTGGCAATGATTTGGTCCGAGAATGATCGAAGCACTTTCCTTTGATTTGTTGGAGTTACTTGCTACGTGTTTTTTTGTTTGTTTTCAAAACAATAATAGGACTCAATAATAATTGACAATTTCTTCGTGTACATTCCATGATTCATCAATCATAATTTTTCCAAAAACAAATATATTAGCTATAGTTAGTACCCTCTGTTTCTAAATAATGATTTTAGAAGTTTTACTTATAAAAATATTGAATACATAATTTTTGTTTTAAACAATTTTGTTTTAAACAATTTTCAATGACCGAATTAGAATGTCTCTGATTTAGTTATACATCATATGAAAACTTTAAATCCTATTTCTTTTAACTGAAAACATTTAGATCATCGTTCCAATGATTATAACATTGACAAAAAATAGTTTTCAATAATTATAACATAATAATTCAAATAATCTAATAGTATTCTATATCACATGAACGGTGAAGTTTATAATTCATTATTATTAATCAATAAAAATACATAAAACCTGAATCTATTCTTAAAAAAAAGTCAATTTTTTTTAACGTATAAAAAATATTAAAATTTTTTTTTTCAACAATTGGGTTGACGATGTATATGCAAATCTTATGATTTCTATAAATTTTAAAACTTTTAGACAATATTACGTAAGACAAACATGGCTTTTTAAAGTCAAATTCAGATAGAAAAAATAATAGATATGACACTCAAACACTTAATTAAATGTACTTCTCTAGTATTTTTTACAGTTTTATATTTTTGATAGTTAGTAAACATAATACTATCTTTTTTTGTTTGGAACACAATTGAGTGACATATTAGCTAAGTTTCTATATAGTATATGCAGTGGGAATTGATTCATCGATATATAAATGCGTCTGTTTTTAGTTGAGTTATCACCTATCAATAAATTAAATGCCATATTTTTAATTTTTTGTAGTATTCGTAAAAAAAAATTCTTGTTTTCATTTTTGTTTTTTCGAGAATTGAATCAATAAGACTTAGTCTCTTTCAATAATAAAAGCTGCTTAATGGTATTTATCACTTCATTTTTCTATCGTCTAGTATTTATCACTTGGTTAGACTCATTTTTTCTTATTTTTGTCCGATAAAAAAAAAGTAAAAATACTTAAATCGGATTAGTAACCATAATATAAATTTATTAGTACATACTATAAAAAAATAGAAAACCAAGTGCGGAAATCGACTAGAAGATACCCCCTAGATTTTACTTCCTCTTCTCTGTCTCTATATATAACTCCATACATAAGACAACACATAGAAAAAGATATTCGATTGAGCTTAAAGGAAACAAGAATGTTGCTAGTAACGGTGGTTGCTGATATGATGAAGGAATACACGACGGTGCTCGTCGGAGTTTTGGAACATCTCTTCTCTCAAGCTCCTTTGCCTAGAAGACTCCGACTTCGGATCTTATACTCTCTTCCTTTTCATAGTTCCAATTCTTCTTCTCTCTCTCTCTTCTCCTTCCTTCTCCTCCTCCTTCTTCTTCTTATTATTATAGTTCTTCTTCATAACCCAAGTTTTGTTCTTTTTTGTTTTGTGTGATTGATTCATCTTTTGAAAGTTGTTTTTATGTAAATGAATAAGATCTTTTTGTTTTATGATTAATGAATCTTTTTGTCAGAATACAGGAACACAAATATGTTACAGAGCTTTGTTGTGTTTTTTCTTCACTTTTTTTTCCGGATTGAATTGCTCTGTTGAAGAAGATACTTTTTGTTTAGGACATACCAAAACGTTTATAGGGTTTTGTTTAGAAGGATTAGAGAAGATCAGAGACACCAGTTCAGTTAGAAGGTCTCAAATTTCGAGTTATTTGTTTGTCTCTGTATTTAAGAGATGTTACCAAACAGACAAAAAGATGATTACTCGCTTCCATTATCTCTTTCTGATCAAGTTGTTCAGATCATACCAATATTTGAGTCTCTGGCTTTGGAGTTTTGAAAAACGGAAATCGCCATTATTTGGTTCTTCTAGAATAATTGACTTGTCTTCAATGTATTGGACTTAATTGGTAGGTGTTTAAATGTTTTCCAAATTTATATGTTATGTCAATCAAATGTTTTAATGCGAGATTTTATTCGAGAATAATCCTAAGACTTTTTTAGTTCTCTTTTTAGGAGATTTTAATTCTAAAACTGGTTAGTTGGGCACAAACTCAAATTGTTATAGTACAAGTTTTACTATTAGATAGTGTTGAAGTTAAGGTTTTGTTCTTTTCGTGGTAGTTGGCGACATCGACAGTGATTATTATTTCAGTTTTATGTTTTTTTAGCAATCGTTGCGACCAGTCACTATGACGTATCGTTGTGTGGTTCTTTTTGCAGTCGCTAGCGACTAGTCGCTGTTCTTTTTATGGTCGCTAGCGACTTAAAATTATTTTATAATATTTTTTAATTTTTAATTTTATATAATTTATAATAAAAATTAATATGTAACTGTATATCAAACTAAAAAAATTTAATTAATAATTTTTAAAAAATTGTAATAATGAAATTTTACAAAAAATTAAAATATGAGTTAAAATTTAAAATAATGTAAAATATAATATTTTAATTTTAAAATTTTAAAATATACCATTTAACATTTTTGTTATATTTAATATTTTATTAATATTATACATTCATATATGTAATATAATAATTTATTATCTATTAATATATAATTTATATATAAGATATACAATTATAGTGTTACTAATATTTTTAAATAAAGTAAAAAATACACAACAAAAAATTATATTATATATTAAATTTTTAATGTCAATAACCAAATATATATATATTAATTTCTTATTTTATTTTTAAAATTTTTTAATTTTATTTATTTATTAGTTTATATATATGTAAATTATATATGAATATTTATACAAATTTATAGGTAACTACAAAATTTAACATGATTATTATAAATTTTAAATATTTATTTAATTTTGTAAAATATTTAATTTTATTTTATATATTTTTGTTATTTATATATATTATTTTTATTTATTTTTAAATATTAGTAAAAATATAAAAATTTTAATTAATTTTATATATTTCTGTTATTTTATATTTTAAAAGTTATTGATAAAAAAAATTTGAAAAAAAAAATTTAGTCGCTATGTTGTTTTTTTGTAATCGCTGGTTTAGCGACTGATCTTAGCGACTGAAAAATGCAGTCGCTGGTCGCTGCGATCAGTCGCTAAACCAACGGCTACTAAAAAAACATGATTTAATTGTTATCGTTAGTTGTTGTTGATAGCTACTGCCAAAATAATAATATCTAAGTGGGGAAAAATGTGTAAATCAAACCTTAAACGATTTTAGAAGTCTTCTAGATTTTGATACGTGTCTTAAAATTATAGGCCATTCTAGAAAATCCAATACATATCAATAAGTTTCTGCTAGTTAAATATCAATCAGGTTGCATACACTTTTTGGTAGGACATTGTATAACTATAACATCCTTATTTTTTTCTGTTAACAATTAGCAATTATTAAATCAATAAGAAAACCTGATTAATAGTGTAAACTTATAACTTTATGCTGTTATTGTTTACAAATATATATATTCTTATGTTAACTACAATACTATTACTTTTGTTTCGATAACTTTTTTTTCTAACACTATTTCGTTAACTTGTTTACTACAATCTTGAATACCACTATTATATTTTTGGCCACAAATTTTTACAAATTTTTATTTTGTAAATGACATGTTTCTTCTTGTTATCTATCACAAGACATTCACGACATTAATGTTATTATGAGTTAAATTAATAGTAATTATATGCTAAATATTTTAAATATTGTTACAAGAAAAGCAAACGTGGAAACTAAAATCAAAATCCAAATTTATTCATAGTCAAGTCTATTGAGGTGTATACATAAAAATCCACAAGATTTGTTAAGTCACGAAAGAAATAGTTTTTGTTAGTTCGTCGTTAATAGTACATTAACTAACTACATTCACATTTCGATAAGCTAGTTATCAAATAAATAGTACTATACTTTTAGCTATTACTTGTAGCTTTGGAATTTCAAGTTTTCAACACTATCTACATTCACAAACCCTTGACTATTGCAATAACATGTAAAATCCAAGACATATAAATCGAAGACATAACATCTGTTTTCTTCCACAACCCTACGAGCAAGGCATTAGTAGTCAATCATTTGGCAGAGTTAAATGTAATTTTATTTGGTCGAAAATTTATATTAAAACCAAAAAAAAAGTTTTGTCGGAGCGGTTTTCTATACTATTTTTCAGATGATTTACTTACATCATTTTTCACATTTTGAATACTAACAAAATTACAGTGGATTTCAAATTTTAGACTATTCCTTAGTCTATGGCAAATAACTTTATAAGATCATTTCCAAAAGACATTTTATAATTTCAAATATAAGAATTTTGTTTTCCACAAAATAA
This sequence comes from Lepidium sativum, assembly GCA_023374145.1. NCBI lineage: Eukaryota > Viridiplantae > Streptophyta > Magnoliopsida > Brassicales > Brassicaceae > Lepidium > Lepidium sativum. The sequence continues at coordinate 10,903 of JAKUCM010002463.1, read as the reverse complement.
AAAACTTTAAAATTTTAAATTTGAAGTTTTGGATAGTAAAACTTCAAATATAGAGTATCACTACTCAAAACTTCAAATTTGAAGTTTCATCTTTTTATTTGCATTTTGGTCCTTACAATTATATATTTTATTTATGATTTTTAAATGTTTTCTCATTTCTAATTTTAATCTTCAAAATTTTTTAAGTTTTACACATAAAAAAAAAACAAGATTTATATTATTTTAAAAGTAGAATTAAATAATAAGAATATAACAAAACAAACTTAATAAAAAATTTTTTTTAGAAAGGTACATGAAGATTACAACAACACTAGTAAAACTTGCTCCGGAAACTCCAAAATTTTCAAAATATTGTCCAAACAAATTTTGTGTAACCGAAGGTGGTTGTTGTTGTTGTTTTTGACGTCTTTTTGTACAATTCTTTCTTGTTCAGAACGAATGTACTCACAAATATTAATATCACCGATAGAAGCTAAGTCTTTTAGCAATATTTTATTATTTTCTTTTATTTCTTTTAAAGATACAAGATTAGTGGCAAAAGCAACGGTTGAAATGGCGGAAAATGAAGATTTCCGTTTTCAACAATTTTTAGCTCGTACTGTACAAATTAAAATTAAAGAGAGTCATTTCTACTTCAAAATGCACTAGTTGATCACATATGAGAGCATTACGGAAATAATTTTATGGAATAATATGGTATACTTTGTAATATAATATTTAATTATGTATTTTTATTTCTAGTTTTATATTTTAATGTAAGTTTTTATTAATTAATATTGTTGTAATATTTTTATATACGTGTTAGTTATTTATCAAAAGTTTTATGAATTTATATTAGTTGTAACAAATATAAGCACTATTGTATAAAATACAAATAGTTTTTAAGTAAGTTTTGAAGTTTTACTTTTAAAGAGAAACACTTTGAAACTTCAAATATAGAGTTTGAGAAACTTCAAAATAAAGAGTATTTTTGGAGATGCTCTAAAGTATAAACCTTTCATAGATTAAGACTCAAAAATTGAAGCACATTTCCATTAATACGGCAATATGTATTAGCTAAAGAAAACCAATATGATTGCCAAGAGTAATCGAAAACAAATCAGTTAGTTCCATAATATATGTGCTTTTCTGAAAATATATTTTGAAACAAAGAAATTATATAGATATAAAAAAACTTAATATTATCTTTGTAATCATTTCCACCTAAGTTCAATTATAAAAAAAAAAATAAGTTTAAGTGATAAAATTATTATGCAAATGGCTCTTAACCTAATGGCTGGCAGTAAGTTCATTTAAGACAGTTCATTTGCATAACCAGATATTGAGTCCCCCACCTACATTATATAGGAATTTGGCTATTGAGATGACTACTTGTGGCTCAATGAATTTGTCATTGACAAAAAAGAAAAAAAATGATAAAATTATTATAGTAGATGTACTTACATATATAAGGATCAAATTTTACTGTTTATATTATGTAAAAATTTGATTAATAGATCGGTAAGTTATAATATGAATATTAACAAAAAAAAATATTGCGTTTATTTACCGTAAAATTGTTTGAGGGTTCGAGAGAAAAAGTTTAGAATATAAATTAGATTTTTTTTCTATTTAACTGTTAATTAGAAAAGGAAAGTAAAGGTGGGATTATGTCAAAACTTGGAAGTTCGTCCTCATCCGAAGTTTGACGAGTAAACAGAGAACGATGTCTTCAACTTTTTTTAATGACTCTTGACCTGAACCAAAAACAAAAGCATAGTGGAAGGGGAGAAGGTGAAAAGCCTGCAAATCTCTTCCCTTCTTCTTTACCATACCTTCATTTTTACGAAATAGCCATAGCGAATAAGATGAAGCACTATACTCGTGTAATTGATGGTTTACGGACCGGTCTTTCACCTTCCTCTCGATCCTTCGCCATCGGTTCTTCTTCTTACGATGATTCTGTGTGGAATGATTACACTTTAGACCTTTCCTTCTTGTCCTCCGATGATCAGAGAAGTGGCCTTGGTGATGATGATTCTCTGTCTAATTTGTCTCGCGATGTTGAGACTACCAAAGGTTAAAAGATGAATCTTTGACTCTTTTCTTGTTGATGTTAAGGTTATGTTTGTGAAATTTATCCTGTTGTGTTTTGGATAAGAAGATAATTTTGGGAACAAAGTTTTTCTTTTGGCGTGTAAAGAGTTAATTTTGTGGAGGTTACATGTGAATTTTGCAGAAGGATTGATTTTGGAGGACAAGATAGCTTGCTCTGGAAATGTCTTGCTAAACTCTAATCAATTGCCTGAGCTTCTGATTAAGTCCTCTAATGTTGCTAGCGAGAAAAAGGTGGATGCAAATGACATGTCTGAGAATTTTTCTACAGACTCTGAGGAAGATTCTCCTTGCTGGAGAGGAATTTATTCTCACAAAACTCTGGCTTCAGGTACAAAATCTGTGAGTTCTAGGCGTTCTACTGATGATCTTAGTGGATTTTATAGATTGAATCCCTTAGCACCTCAGTTTATACCATCTAGTTCTAAGAAGAAATTTGATACGGATAGCAAAAAGTATGAAGAGAATAGTTCTTCGTCTTTGAAGAAGTCTTTGTCTTCAACTTTTCCATCATCGTCTGGAGAGTTCAACTTAACAGATCCACTTGAAGATGGAAGAAATGATGCCACGATAAGGACAAGCATCTTGAACGACAATGCAGATGAAATGCTCGGTTTTGTATCTAGTGATAGCATTTCGAGGACTGTTAGCATGTCGGATTCTAGAAATGAATTCCAACCATCTAAAATGTTGGACCCTTTGGCCCCTGTTTTTGTTCCCTCTAGTGCAAAAATAAGTCTTTCTGTCCAAGAGAAGCTAGGAGATTTTAAGACAAATGCACATTCATCTTCTGCACTTACTTCTTCAGATGATAAGTCACTAAATAAGATCAAGGAAGAGACACGTTCTGGAGAGGTTGGCCGCAGTATTAAGATTCGGTATCCTGACGGTGTTCGCGAATTAGGTTCCACATCTTCATACAGTCCTTGTATTAAATCCGATTTTGGGATTACTGAACATGCAAAACTTGGGAGCTCCAGCAAGAAGTTTCCTGGTCAGCGGAGATTGAATCCATTGGCCCCTCAGTTCTCTCTTGCAGATAGTAAACCGAAAGTATATGGCTATTACGCAACTCAAGCTTCAGATGATTTATCGCTGGTGGTGAATACTGCCGGTGTATTCCCTCCAACTGGTTATATGGAGTATAGTGGAGTAGATGTAGACTTAGCACAATCCTCAGTAGATGTGGAACACATCCTTCCCAATATATCACGTGGAAGTTCTTCACTTATATCCCCAAAGCTGGGTGGTAACTTTGGGTCTACTAAGTGGTATTCGGTGGAACCAAAAACTGCACTTTCTGCAACGGGTAATAAAGATATTAAGCACCCTCTTCCATTTCATGTCGTAGGAACTGCTGGTTCTTCATCTTCAGGTGATGTGAAAGTTTTATCTGGCCCATATCCAAAAATGGATGTGAAGAAACTACTTACAACGATGCATGGACTGTCAGAGTTACTAGCACTTGCACATGGTTCAGAATCTGCTGATTCATTGAATGAGGAAGAGCTTGATCTCATTAATAGTACGGTTCAGAATCTCAATTTGTACATCAAAAATAGCAGTCAGGAACAGGCTGGAACTCAAAGCATTGCACAGCGCAATTCATATGATTTAAAGCTAAGGCTTAACAAGAGTAAGGTATGTTGTACTACCTGTTTTTGTGTATATATATTTTGGTAGCCACATGGTTTCATTGAACATGAAAAGCCCATTTACATTTGGGTCATAGAGAAATGAAGCATCCTCTCTTGTAGAGTTTACAAAAATGATATTGTGTTAATGGGTCACCATGATTCCAAATCTTCTCTATTAGCTATCGATTAGAGACCTTCAGCTTCCAACGACAAACGATATGACTGTGGACCTTGATGTGAAAAGGAAGGATAAATACTCTATGACTTCAAGAGAGACGGTCCCAGAATCTCGTTTGTGTCAATATGGTGCGACCAAAGATAATGGCTTTGGTCAGGTATTGGTATTTCTTTTTCTGCATGCACTTGCGTTGTTACAATTAGCGTTTGGTAGGGGGTAGACCGTCTGCTTGATAATGTGTACAGGTTGTGACTAAAAGTGGTTACCAACAAAATCATCAAGGGGAGGAGCAGATCAACCAACATGCACTATTCTATAAAAGCTTATGGCTGAAGGCCGAAGCAGACAGGTGTTTGATGGTATATGAGACCTCTCTTTCCAATCCACTTCCTTGAGAAGATGTTAGAAAGGTGACATTAAATCATTCATGATACCATCTCTGAAAGAGAACATATCCTTGACTTTTAATTCAGAAGAATATACGTCGAAGGGCAATTACATGTCAGATTGGTAAGGCTTGCCCAAGATTTGCTATCGATTTTGCAGGTTGGCATGTGAAATATCAAAGAAAATTCCTCAACATCTCCATTTTCTGGATGGACACGACAAGGCATAACTGTGCAGAAGGATAAAGTTTGTTTTCTTATTCAAGTTACCATTTCTATTATTTAAAGTCATGTCAATTCAAGAGAATGAGATGTTTAGCTTTCAGAATCATTACTGATTAGATTATGTCATTTTTCTTATCAGAACATGCGTACTTCTGGACGTGGAGCCTATTTGATTGCTGAAGATTATAATGTGTCCTTGTTATAATCTTGCTCTTGTATTATCAGATGTATAAACAAATTACTGTTACTCTTTTATCTACTACGTCATATCAGTCTTTATCTGTTATATACATTTAATCTTACTAACTTGCCACAGAGACCCTAAATTAGATATATTTTGATCAAAGTAGAAGAGAAAATGAGCTCAAATTAATGGTAAACAGCCAAAATAATCGACGCTGTGTTAAGAAAAAGGTAGCTGGGGACAAGAAGTAATGAAACAAAAGCGAAGGACAATATAGTTGTGATACTATGTGGTGAGTTCCATAATGGCTGAAACGATATCTCCATCACTAGTCTTTAGAGCCTTGACAGCTTTAGCCTTAGAGACACCTGCTTGAGTCATCACAAGATCAATGTCTCTAGCTTCAACGCCTGTGTCATCAACATCTTCGTCTTTTTCCTCTGCTGGTGGAGCCATGGCAGCTTCAGAAGCATTGTTAGGGATCATGGATGCCATGTCAGGCATCTTGAACCTTCTGAGCAGCTTGCGTCTGTAGCTGTGAGCTCAGATCATCGATCTTGGCTTCTTCCAAAAATGACGTACGTGTCAGTATTGGGACTCTTGTAAACATCTGACTTCGAGATAACAAATAACACCTGATATACAGTATTTTCCACAATCAAACCTCTTGTAAACTTATAACCAGAAAAATGAGATGCTGAGAGTTATTATATTGTTGGAAGGTTTTTTACATTCTTGGATCTTTTGATTGTCACTCTGCTGACATCTGAAGACAGGCTTCATTCCGAGCTTGAGCACAGCTTTGCGACTTTTCCTCTCGCTTCTACTTTGCTTGGAATTTTCATTGCCACCATCTCCTTCACCTACAAAATAAATGAACCCCAAAACACACAGAATCAACGAAAGTTTCTCTTAAGAGAACTGCAAAACATAGAAAACCATGAATCCTAATGCAAATGGACAGGATTATTACTATGCAATACTATCAAAGTGTTCTGCAATAAAGGAGCTTGATGCATAGATACATAGAATCCAATCTAGGCTAAAGCTTTTACAAAAATATGTGGTTTAATCAAAAACCCCAAGCTCAGCAATATTCTGAAAAATGTGACTTTCTGATTTCTACAACCTTTTATTCTCCATGAACCTACAAGATATACCTTATCCAAAGTAATGATTTTTGAATGCCAAAACATTTTTAAATCACTTCAAATCAAACGAATGCAATCTGGTTAAAGAAATAATCAAACAGAGGAAAAGAAAAACGAACCTCGAGTTTTAGTTGCTCTTTAATGGAGTCAGTGAGGTTGTCCTGCGATTTCTCTTCCTCCATAACTGCTCCTGGCGTCTTTCTTCCTTCTTAGCGACAATTGACGATAAGCGCAACGAAAGCGTGACCCTTTTTCCTGCTTTCTTCTATCCCAGTGACGACTGTGAGTGACGATGAAATAAATAATCGTCTGCTTCGCGACTCACCTTATCTCTCAAACCCAATGCTCTCACCCATTGGGCCTCAATCTTGAACACAAACTTGAACACTGTTTCCTTCTCCCACTCAAGAATTTTCTGCTTCATTGGTTCTTTAGTTACTTGTCAAAAATGTCAGCTTAATGGTCAAACTCAAAACAGAAGCTATTACTCCTTGTTAATATAGTCCAATGAAACGGGACATTCACAAATCTAACTAGAAATTTCAAAAGCTTTGCTTTGATCAGATTCAACAAGCAAGAGAATCCCAAAATGAAAGAACAACACTACCTCTCGTATGCAATGATCTTATCAAGCTCCCCTGTTCTTCCTATGGTTTTAAAGACAGCCATAGATCTTGGTCTTTTCGACATATTATCCCAATCTGGCTCTTCCTTTGTTTCTCAGATCGTGTCTCTTTTGTCTGATCAAACAAAAAAACAGCATGATTCAAGCTTGGTTAGTCGAATTCTTCGATTTCTTGCAAGCTATTTCATAGTCACTTGCTCTGTTTCCACTGACCAGCAAGGTGAGCCATGTGCAGTCTATGGCTTAGCTCGTGTTGCCAAGTACTTCACGAAGGAGGGCTTCCATTCAACAATACTCATGGTTCAAGTGCAGTTGATGGTGTCAAGTCGTTGGTTGATCTTGGTGGTGGAGATGGTTTCTTCTCAGAAAAATCATCTGTAAACATCATTAAAGCTATTAACTTTGATTTTCCCTCTCTAATCAACACTTTACCAGCTTCTCCAGGTACACATATAAGTTCTTGAATAGACTCTCTTGTACTGAAAGAGTTTTATGGTTGCAGGAATTGAACATATTGGTGGACACATGTTTACAAGTATTCCTGAAGGAATCATATTCTTAAAAAAGCTAACATTTAGCTGAAGATAAGATGATGAGCATTGCGTGAAGATACTCTGCAATTGTTATCAATCGCTACCATCAAATGGGAAGGTGATTGTGGTAGATACGGTGATACCAGATTTCCCAGGAGACACTCACTTAGACAGAAGCTTGTTTCAGTTTGAGTTACATGATGAACATGAACCCATCAGGGAAAGAACGACCAAAGAATTCGAGATCTTAGCTCGTCTCGCTGGATTTTCTAATGTCCAAGTTTCCATTCACATCTCTTTGTTTCTCAGTCGTTTCAGAAAAAAAAATGGTGGTTCAGCTGAGTTCGAACCAGCAAGCCATAGTGGATATGAGTGGCGCCGGACCGTGATCCGTCCACTGCTGTAAGCGGGAAGTGATCGCTGCTCTGTGAAACCAGCCTCACGCATTACCCTCCGACTTTAGAATCCACCTGAGTTGAGCCTTCGCTCGGCTCAGACGGATTACTCACAGCTTGGACTGGGCAGCTCAGAAACATGCCACATCATACCCGACTCGTGGACTCGAACCAGTGTTCGACCATCTTATTGTCCCCACTCGGGTTACAAGCTCTCGTTACTTAGCTCGACGTTCAGTAGTTGATTCCATCTGTTATATAAACAAGAATAAAATGAGCAAAGTAACCGATGTGGGACAAAAGACTCTGTTATTGTGAGAAAGTCTGCGCTTACAGCCCAATAAGAAAGTAAGGCACAGTCTATAAGCCCACTTCAGATGATCAGTTCGTTAGTTCCGTTACTAAGTCACTTCAATGAGTTTGATTAAGAAGAGACTTTCATCAATACAATGACAAATTCAGCTTTAATTATGTGTCTTTCATCAATGTTTTGACAGTTTTGTTTCATAAATATTTAATTTCCGATGAGCAGAGTAATATTGTAAAATTGAGATGGAACGGAATTGGCAAATTCAGGTAAATGTGAAAACTCAGAGAATAGATAACACAAGCAATTTTGGTAAAGAAATGCAGCTGTATATGTGAGGATGATGGAAACTGTTGGCTTTATACCACAAATAACTTCAGCTGACACAGAGAATTAGACAGATTCACAAGGAGTCCAAAAGTTTCTTCTTTGAACAATCTTTATGAAGAAACTCTCAGCCGCCATGATCATTTGATTAATCTTCATGGCTGCTGAAGTCGTTGTTGGTATTAGCCAACAATTTCTCACAGATGAAGCTCATCTGAAATGAATACAAAAGACTAATTTCTTTCCTGCAGTGTCCATTATATAATCTCTCCTCTTCGATTTGTTTCATATACAATCACAAAGGTTACATGCCTGATCTATTGCTAGAGACTGTACCAATTCATGCGTTTCAAGTGTAATATAATGAATTTCGTTATTGATAAAAAAAATACACATACACTAGTTGCACCAAGACTCGAATGAGATCAAGTATCACGTTAAACATTACACTACACTTTGAGACATATAAGGCATAATCCAATAGAAAACTATCAAGCAAGCTTTTACAACAAAACTGCTTTCTTTTTAGGTTCAAGAACTGGAGGGTCAATGTCTATTCCCATGTTAGCTGCAGTTCCTGCGATGATTCTCATAGCGGATTCAATGGTTGTGCAGTTCAGGTCAGGGAGCTTCTCTGCTGCAATTGTCTGCAGCTGATCTTTTGTTATCGTCCCAACTTTAGCTAGCTTAGGATCTTTTGATCCTTTTTCAAGACCTATTTCAACAGCTCAACAAATGTCAAACATCACAAAACTCCCAGGAAGAGACAAGGAAATAATAGTGTAGATGCTACAACTCATACCAACATATCATCAAATCTATTTCCGGAAAACTACATCACAATACATATGATTTTCTTACCAATTATTCTATCTTTGAGTAGAAGTTCAAGTGAAATTTAACAAAACTAAGAAGGAATTGGAAATAGTGTAAATGCCACACTTCATACCATCATATGATCAGTCTAAGTCGAGAAAATTACATCACAAAACATACTTGATACACATGATTTTCTTGCCAATTCTTATCTTTCCATGCTATATATTTGAATATGTATCGCTTGTGAAGGAGAACAAGTAATGATCTAAGCAAAACTCAGCCTATTCAGCTCCGCAAAAGCAAGACAATATTCAACCAAGAATCTTATGTTCATTCCTCTAGAGGCAAACCTATTATCAAAATTCGTCAAAGTACTCATTCGGGTTTGGCAAAAGAATACCTGCAGCCTTAAGCAACAAAACCGAAGCAGGCGGGGTCTTGAGGATAAAAGTGAAGCTCTTATCCTGCAACCATAAATATAAACTCCATGAAATGATCCCATAGAGCTATGTCTCGAGATACATAACCATTATCACAAGTTGCAAATGAATACAAATTATATAAACCATCTACAACACTTGGAAGACACAAAAATGTTACTCTTGTTAAGATTAATCAAACCAAAAATCAAGATTTTAGTAAGTAAGAGAGTGTAAATTAAGTAAAACTAACATCGAAGACAGTGATTTCGACAGGAATAATGTAGCCAGCTTTATCAGCGGTTCTGGCATTGTAATCCTTGCAGAAAGCCATAATGTTGACTCCCTTCGAACCAAGTGCCGGACCTACCGGTGGAGCTGGAGTTGCTTTGCCCGCCTCTAGAGCCAGTTTAATAAGCCCCACAACTACAAAATTCCAAACTCATAACATCAATTAAAGCAAAGAAACTAAGAGAATGTCCACATATTAAGGAAACGGGTGATGAAAAAATTGTACCTTTTTTGGCTTTGCCTCCGGGTTTAGGTGGAGCCATGGCTTTAACGGTGAGAAATCTCGGGGCAGAGGAGAGAAGTGGGAACTGTTTCCTTCCCAAAAACTGAACGGAGACATTAGCTTTGGAGGATAATTTGGCGGAAAGAGTATGTAAGCGCTTAGAGTTGGGATGCAGAAAAGAGGAACTTGAGCTGCATAGCATTGATAGAGAAGAAGACGCCATTGAAAGTAGTGAAAGTTGAAGGCGAGTTCTCACGGATTAGTCGTCTCAGGATAAAATCATATCCACTTTTTGAGTTATCACTTTATGGGCTTACTAGAATAAACAAATAGGCCTGAAATACAGGATCCATTTGAGCCCATTTAACGTCGAAAAATATTTAAATAATGAATGGTTTACTTAGACTAAGGCTAGATCATGAGATGTACCAAGTATCCGTCTAGGCCATATTTGCTTTGCGATTACTTATTTTTTTTGGTTTGGAGTTTTCATTTCGAGCTTTGGTCTTTTTTGTTTTTTCTAATTATTTGTTGGTTTTTGTCGTCTACTAACTTCCCTTGTTTGGCTTTTAGATTCCGTCTATATTTCGCCGGCTTTAGTATTCTATCATTGTAAACTTGAATTTTGTGTTCTATTTTACATATCTAGATGACAAAAAAAGACTTAGAACTACATTAGTAGAACACAATAATAGTGGTTTAATGATCTAAAAAATCAATCAACTTTATTTTAGCTAAGCATAGAAGAATGTATGGCATAGAATTTTGTAATGTTTAATCGCTCAATATTCCTAAAAAGAGTTTTTCTCAAACATAAAGCATTAAACATAATTAAAATATATTTTACTCTTATTAAATTGATTAATATTCTGCAATTATACTAAAAATAAATTATGATGTCTAATTTTGTAATTTTAAATATAATTATTCACCACTATATTAATCACATATCATAAACTTTATATTAAAACCATATAGCATTTTCAAGTATCTTTTATACTTATGCTCTTAAACCTCTATGTTTTACCAATCATAACCTTAGACATAGGCATAATCTCTCTCTTTTCCTCCTCCTCCGTTGTTGTTGTTGAGAGAGATCTCTCTCTCTC
>JAKUCM010002462.1:0-61314 GCA_023374145.1 Lepidium sativum | reverse complement strand
CAAACCAACAAACATATTCTTCAAAAATCATACATGTCATCTAAGCTCTTTTGTTAGCACGATAACGACAATTGAAGCTAAGCATGTTCACATTCTTGAAACAACGTGGCTTTGCAAAATTTCCAATGATCCATAAAGGATTTTTTTTCAGACCCATCTTCATTGCAACAAATAACAATTATAGTCTTTCTTTGTCTTGCTTCTTTCCTTCAAGTTATTTTGTAGCAAGAGAATGATCAGTTTGTAATCTATAAAACAAACCAGTTTCATCCATATTAAAAACATACTTAATAGAAAATTTATCAATTTTTCCTTTATACCTTCTAGTTTCTTCTCCATGTCTTGCACATCGGCTGAACCACTTTCTCCAAAACAACAAAATGATTTGATACCATGTTGTAACTTGAATTTTTCAAGCCAACCTTGAGAAAATTGGTGTTCCACATCATCTTGAGGGTAGATAAGTTTCATTGTCTCTTTTGCCTTCTCTAAAATTAGTTCTCCCATCATATTCACTCGGTCTTGGTATTGGAGAAACCACTCAAAAATAACTTTTTCCATTTCTGGATATTTTGCTGGTTTGTGCCGCTTTATATTATTTCTAGTTTCAGAGTTGTAGAAAGATATTCAGCTGATCGTTTGAATGTGTTTGAGATTGACATGTGGCCATGATGGTGATTGGGTGAAGAACAGAAAAAATTGGGATAGTGATAATATACTATCCATATTCACATTTCCTTGTACAGTATTTAAAGGGTTTTTTGAATGTAGTTAGCTTGGAACAAAGGTAATATCACTTGAATTCGAATCGCCCAATTTTTTTTTAAACGTAATTTGGGCAAACACAATGATAAGTCACCGATAAATTAGGAGGTGAAAGTCAAGTGTTGGGACCCTTAGAAGAGGCGCCGCTAAGTTCCTCACTCCCACTATGAAGACATCGTGCTATTGATTTGCTCATTTGTTATGATTGTTTTTTGATGTTGATTATGATGTGTTGATTCTCTTCTCTCATCATCATTTCCATTTTCATAAATGTTTCTTTTGTCTTGTTTATTATTAGTATTTACTTTACGTGTATTAGCTTATTTTCAAAGTCTAGTCTTTAAGTTTGTGGACTCGTAGATTGGATCCCTTTCTCTCTAACTTTTCTTTAATGACATCCAGCTTCACTCGACCCTTTCTATCTAAAACTTGATTTTATGTATATCTTTTGAATTGTTTTAAGGGCGTTTAGGTTACTTTTGCTTTGAAATTGTTTTATTATGAAGTATATAAACTTCTGCAAACAGTTGTAATTTGTGTAGTTTTCTTGAACTCTGTAACTTTTTTTTTGTTACTTCGAGGATTTGAGCCGAAACTTAATTAATCTCCGGAGAATCAGTTTTAGCGACTAATCTACCTTCAAGTTTTCTAGTGAGGCCTAGAACCTGGTTTTATTTTTGTTTGGTCAAACATTAGCAATTTAGTTCCTGATAGGAATTGAAGTCACAAATCAAATTCAGAACGGATGAATTTACACCTTATTCCCAGCCAATCCCCACCATCCGATTCGACTACCACTGCTTGGTTTAAACTCTCAAACTTTACTTCCTACTGTCATAATATCAGTCTTCAATTTTGCTAGATAAACAAAATGAGCAAACGAACCAAGAGTCGATGTTCATTGGTTCTACCACCTAATAGATCATGTGTCATAAATAAAGATTGACAATACCAACTAAGTAGCACTTGAGGTAGTGGCCAAATTCCCTAAAGAGAAATTTGTGTGTTTCTGAATTCGAGTGCTCATTGAAAGAAACTTTATTCTACCTTTAAGGAATGTAAGGACCTGAAACTTTTTTGAGTAATACAAATAATAGTAGTTACATGCAATAAACAAAATGTCGACTATATTACGCATTTATTTATTCATGATTTTATGTACTCAAACACAAATTAAAACAATGATTTACCAACCAAAAAACACATGGTAAAGATAACAAGCAAAATGCATTAGAGTGTATGAGCTTCGACAATAAGCAGAAAAAAAATTTGGTACTTTAATAACCACGAAGCTATGATGATAGAAAGTAAAAGTTGAATAATAATAGCGATTTAAATTATTTTCTTTTGTTGCGAAAACTCATAAATTAACAAAAATAATCGAACTCTTATGATGAAGAAACTGTTTGACGTATTCCTTGTAGTTTTTTTTTTTTCCTTTTATATATTTTTTCTATCTTCTTTATTTTGTTAAACAATTTTATTTTTCCACTTTCATACATTATTTACCAAATCTTATTATGTAAAATTTTTCAGTTAGTTTAAGAATGGTAATTGTATCACACAACCCAATCTAATTCTGGTAAAAGTTTTTGTGTAGTAATCTATAAATTTGGATTGGATTTTCTTTGTACGATTCGATTTTCTTAATAAAAGTAGAATAAAACAGACCTTGACGTGAATTATTCTTGAGATATTTCAGTATATGATAAGCAGCTTGAAGATGAATTTTTGTTGCACAAGAAAGGAATTGACTGAGTATGTACAACAAATATGATGTATGGTCTGGTGATGCAAAGATAGAGAAGACGTCCAATTAACTCTCTATAGGGTGTTCCGTCTGATAGAAGAGTCCATTTTTCTTTACTCAAAGTAACTTTGGGATCCATGGGAACAGATTTTGGCTTGCATTCCAATAGGCCATAATCTGAAAGTAAATGTAGGCAATACTTTCTTTGGCACACAAATATTCTAGTGGAGTATCTAGCAATCTCAAAACCCAAGAAGAATTTTGCTTACGCTAAATCCTTTGTTTTGAACTTAGCAGCAAGAACAGCTTGGACAGACTTGACAACAGAGTCATTGTTACTGACAATTAAGATATCATCTACATATACGAAGAGGGCAGTAAAAGATGTACTTGATCCTTTGACAAAAAGAGTGTTGTCAGCTTCAGATTGAACAAATCCATTATCCAAGAGAGCTTGAGACAAACACTTGTACCACTACCATGAGTCCTGCCACAGTGTATCCTTGAGGTAAGCTCATGTAAATCTCTTCATCGAGTTCACTATGTAAAAAAACATTAGTAATGTCCATTTGATTCAGACTTCAACCGTTTGGGTTTTGTTTTAACTGAGATAGGAAACATGTAAGACTGAAAGGGTTCAAAACTTTGTAACCTTTGTAGCCGGAAGAATAACCAAGAAAAACGCATATACCAGCCTTATGACTAAATTTAGGCCTATCTTTTTGCAATGTGGAAACAAAACAGAGGCAACCAAACGGTTTCAAGAAATTGTAATCTTGTTTCTGTTTAGTAAGAAGCTCACATGGAGTCAAATTACCTAGACTAACAGAGTGAGTTCTATTAATCCGGAAAACAACAGTTTGAATGCAGTCAGACCAATAGCAAAGAGGAATTTTGGACTGAAATAAGAAGGCTCTTCCAACATTAAGAATATGGTGATGCTTCCTCTCAACAATAGAATTTTGTTGAGGGGTATAAGGACAAGAAAATTGATGCAACATGCCATGTTTCTTAACCAAATCACGAAAGGCAAGCTCAAGAGCATTATCAGTTCTAATACCCTTGATAACATAACCATATTGAATCTGAATATGATGAATAAAATCTGTAAACTTGGAAAGAACATCACTTTTATTCGCAAAAGATATATCCAAGTTATATGGGTGTTATCATCAACAATGGAGAAAGGACCCCAAACATCCATATGGATTAAATTAAAAGGTAAAAGACATCTATTATTATTAGAATCAAATGGTAATCTCTTATGCTTAGCTAAAAGACAGACACGACAAGGTGACTCAATAATTCTTATCTCTTAGAAGACTACTAACATATATAAGATTAAATTTGAAAGAAGGCTCATGCAGAACATTATGCAAAATGAATGAAGATGAAAGTTGAACAGTGCCACTGTTAGTAATGGCCATTCTTGAGTCATTTGGTAAAGTTACTGTAACTCCAAAAACTACAGAGGTATCCCTGAACAAAGAAAGGTCAGAACAAACATGGCTAGTAGCTCTTGTATCAATTATCCAACTACCATGAGGAAGAGTATTTGAGAGAGAAGATAAGCATTGATGTTGAAAAGTAAGATGATCATTTTTATATCTTAAGGAAGTGGAAGGAAAAGGAATATATATGTGGGACTAAAAGATGTACCAGAAGATGGCTGAGGATCCATATATGTTGGTGTTCGATGTTCTTATCACCACCTTGGTGGGACACTTTGCCATCGCCTTCTGAAATTGGAATACCTTCTCTGTCTTCTTGTGCAATATCTTGCTCCATCTCGAGTTTCTCCTCTTTGGTTTGTAAGAGCAATTTAGTACCGGGGGAAGCTTCTTCGACAAGTGAGCCTTTTTTTTGATGAGTAACGTGTGTCAAGGGTTGAGACACTAAGTTTTGTCTACTTGCAAGCAGATTCAAAAGAGAAACCAAACTCTCGCCTTGGACTACAAAAGTTCTATTGATAGTCTCACCAATCAAATCTCCTTGAACTGCAGCCATGATTGTAGTTTGAGGAAAGTGATAGTTCTGATACCTTTGATAAAGGAAAACTAAACGAAGAAAATTCGAATAGAAAATCAATGATTTATTGATTATTCTAAGAACTTAAAAACACAAAGTTCCAGGGAATTAATCGATGATGAAAATGAGGCTACAAATGCCTTATATAAGAAGTAGTTTGAGAAAGAAAAGAAACCCTAAAATAAAAAGGAAAAGATATAATGAATCTTAACAAACATATATTCCTATATCAGACTATGAAGTCATTGCTTAACGAAGATGATGAAGAATAAAATCCGATAATCAACAACATCAAGTTGATTTCAGAGAAAACGAAATAGAAATCTCAAGAAATTGAGTGATGAAATTGAAGAAAAAGAGTTACAGAAGGGAGCAATGATTTTGGGATAAAATTGGATGTCACAAAGCAAAAATGGATCTCAAGATATGTAAAGCGATGGCAATGGAGGTCGACTCAAAGTAAATAGAGCTGAGTAATGGTAAAATTTGTTACGGAAAGAGAGAAAGATGAAGAAATTGGGAAAAAGTTTCTCGAGAAAGCGAAAGCAGATGACAATAGGGGTGTCAAACGGGCTGGCCCGCGTCCAATGGGCCCAAATTCGCATGCTATATTTTGTTTGGTGGACACTGACGGGCCAGCCTGCTTGAACCGCATACCAAATATTGTTTTCCAGGCCCGGTCCATTGATACTGGCCGACTAACAAGCCGCTCTGGGGGTCTTTTTATTTAAAATTTAAAATGTAAAAGTTAGGATTGGAACCCACGACCCTCGAAGAAGTGAAGGAGACTATAACCATTGTGTTACAAACAATCCACCGCAAAATCATTTCATCAAAATCTATTTCAAAATTAGATTTTGGGAATATAATTTGTTTGTAGCTTAGTGAATTATTAACTTAGTACTTAATTTGTCCAAAATTTATGGATTAGTTTTTGATACTTTCTAAATTTTATATTTGTTTTATTATTATTTTGAGTATCTTCTTAAGGAAATTATAAAAATAGCTTAATTTATTTCACCAAATAAAAAGTAAAATAAAATATCCAAAACCTTTAAAAAAAATCTAAAACAAGAAAATCAAATCATAATATAACTAAGAAAATCAAAGAAAATATAAAATCTCCATTTTCCTTTGTATAAAAATATAAAATAACTAGCTAATCTAGAATTTACGAAAGTCATAATCTTAAAACTCATAAAAGAAGTATTCATACCATTTTCATAAGTTTCAAAACTTTTTAACCAATTGCGACTGCATATTAGTGTTTGAACGTTTTGGGAGAACACGACTTCTATACTTGTTCAAAACTCGAGCTTCAATACTAAAAGATGATTCTTAAGCTACTGTTAATAGAATCCTCGATGGTAGGATTCTAAGACCATCGATTGCAGGACAAGGCTTAGACTCGATTGTCGAGTTTCGGGCTAAATATACCAAAGATAAAGGGGAGACGGCCTCCCTTGGGAAACATGTAAAAGACAAAGGGGGAGACAAGCTTATTAGACATGCTTCAGCTGTCTAAACTTAATGACTCACCCAACACTCAAGAACCGGAGCAGCAAGCAAGGTGTTCACGCCAACAACCTTTCCTAGAGGATCAGGAAGACATACGCTCACTTATCAAGGGGCTCCAGACGCTACCAACAGAATTAGAACATGAAGTTTATTTCTATGGATTCCTGACTCAATTAGGTAACTACTCGAGGTTCAATCAGCCTAATCGAAGCTCAGAGCCGGTAGTTATGTATTTTACAAATTGGACCTTCCGCACTAAGGCCTTATGCGCGACAACATCAACTTTCGAGCAACATAGCCCAGCTTAGGAGCGTCCTTCACTCCGGACCACTTGGAGGTTATTATTGGGCCTTTCAGTGATGCAACAAGACCAAGAATGCATCAAAGCCCCGGGGGATACTCCAGATACCCGCTTTACAATAAGAAGGTCTGAACCGATTTTGTTTAAGGAAATTTTGGGAGCCACTTCCCTTAAGAGCTTGTAGACTTATGCATGGCGACCAGGAGACCCTCTAAGAAAATCAGAAGCATCCAGGAGAGTCTTCCCATACTCCAGAACGCACAGGATTAGGCGAATCCTCCCCATTGAAGACTTTCCATATCTGGCCGATCATCAAATCTTCTCCAATAGCTCTAAGATCGGCGGCCCTCATCACTTGTACGTTGGACACTTAATTATGTGATATTTTCTTACTATTTTAAGCATATTACTGTTGTAGTATTGAGCATATATAAGGTCAAGCCTTGCTTTGTATTTTTTAGACTTGAAAGACTTGTAACACTTGAAATGAACTTCTCTTTGTTAGAATACTTAGCCGCCTTCTTTTTCTTTTGAGGATTCAAGAACAAGAAACGAGTCAAGCTTGTGAGGATTCCAACTTGACGGATCCAAGATTATCAGAGGAATAATCACCCTCCTTTGTGGTTCTCATTCACGCAATTCCGCCAAAAACTAGTATTCATCGCTTTGGACTCACCAAGGTCGAGCCGTTGAATTCATATCCGAGACCTCGTGACTGAGGCTCCTATCATCTGTTGTGATCGGAATACTGAGAAGATCATAAGCCATAGAAGCCAATACTCCATAGCGTTGAGATTGATCATTCAAAAAATCAAAACAAAATAAAAAGAAAAATTACCAATTTTTTTTGTAAGTGGCGTGAGTTTGAAGATGATGTAAATAAAAATTGAAGACAGAAAAAACCATACATCATAATTGGTGAAGTTTCCACTTTGATTTTTACCACCATTTCGAATAGTTTCTCGTGTTTCCAAGGGTATTGGTGTCGACTTTGGTTTGTTCTCATTTGCTTCAAAAAGAGTTTGAAGTTTTCCATGTAAGTACTTCAACTTCTCTTCGGCTGAACATATATCAAGGTTTTTGAAACAAAATTCAGCAAGCATCATTTTTAGCCTTGGATCAAACATGGAAGTCATTGCAAGAATCTCACTATATTCTTCTCAATACTTATCAAACTTTTCTTTCATAGGGATGACCATTCCTCTTATAATCTCATCAGCACTAGTCTCATGCTTTTATAACTAGCTCTGAATCTTCCAAACATTCATAGAGTACAAATTTGAGGTTGGATAAGTAGCACCTGAAAAAAGGCGAGTGATTTCATCAGACGGTTCCAAAAAATCACACATCATCCTCTCTCATACCCATTCCTCGTTTGTAGAAAGAAACTTGTAATTTTTGGAATCAATGACTTTGAGATTACAAAAAGCAGATTGACACTTCATATACCTATTAAGCATCTTGTATGTAGAATTCCATCGAGTTGGCACATTTAGCACCAAACCAGCCATCAATCTTATCCCAACAATTTCCACAGACTTTTCAAATATATTCTCTCGAGACTCAGAAGCTTGAATGTATTTGATACTCTCTATGGTTTTATGCACAAAATCACCAACCACCTTCAGCCCATCCTGCACAATGAGATTAAGAATATGTGTTGAACACCTGACATGTAGTAAATCATTCCTTAAAAGCAGCTGCGACTTGACGACGCCTAGCATTGAATCGTTGTTAGTAGCATTGTCTAAAATCACCATAAACACTTTCTTATCAATTCTCCAATCATTCCATATCTCAAGAAGCTTCATCGCTATGTGTATACCAGTATGGGGAAAAGGTAAAGCACAAAATGCTAGAATCTAGTTCTGCAATTTCCAATCATGATCAACATAATATGCTGCTAAACACATATACCCCTCTTGAGTGATAGCGGTCCACAAATCAGAAGTAAAACAAACTCTTTCATGGAGATTAGCTAATTCTCTTTTTAGCTTACCTCACTCATTCTCAAAGAAGTTGTAAACATCTGTAGCAGCAACAGCAGATGTGTCCCGACTAATAAATTTTACATCAACATTCAAATACTCCCATATTGATCTAACTTTTTTATACTCAACATAAGAAAATGGAAGATCATGCTGAATAATACCCTTAGCAACCATTTCACGAAAAACCATATGATCTATTTCCTAGCTCTCAATTTTGCTTCTGCATTCATCATCATTTGACCAACATCACCATCCTTAGGCTTACTCTTGCATTTCTGAATATGACGTCTAAAGCAATTCGTACCATTTTTATGTGAATTATAAGCATAGTCACTCTTGCAATGTATACATTTGGCTCTTTGTTCACTTTTTCCCAAACTATCAACCTTACTAATAAGGATGAAGTCTTCCCACACTATTGAATATTTTTTCTCTTCTTTTTCTCCAACGGCTTTCCATTACCATCATCATCATCACTAGCAACATCATTTAGATCCACAACAATTGACATTTTATCTTTGGGTGTTTGAGATGACCCTACTCCATCAAACCTCTCTCGTTCGTCTTCAACATTTAGAGAATTGGTAAGTCTTTGAGATTCTTTATCAACTAATTTCTTCTTGTAACGATCAAGTGAATCCTATCAATAATAATACAATTAACTATTAATGAATAAATACTAATAACAAAATTCTTAGAAAGTTTAAAATTGACAATCAATATTATTAAAAATTGATCGACAATCCGCAAAAGAACAAAGAAAACTGTTACCATAATGTAAAATAATATAAAGATTTGGAACGCTCATGTAAAATGTAAAAGTTTGAAACAAGTTTGAAAACTATTACCATAATCATGAACAATACATATACATTCATAATTTAAAAGTTTGAAGAACTCACAAACGTGAGACTTACTTTTAGTTTTGTTTAATCAAAATCACAATGCAAGAGTGTAAAATAAAAAAAAACAAAGAACTAAGAACATATTTACCATTACAGATTTTTTGTTTTGTGTAGTGACTAATACAAGTTTTGATCTATTGCTGAACGATGAAAACAACTTTTTGTTTCTCAATGTTTGTCATCGTCTCTTGTATGTGTTGTGTCGTCTCTTATATCATGTCAAAAATAATAATTAGGTTAAGTTGTTAGCTATAAACACTCTGGACTATAAAGAGTGTTTTCAAAAAATAATTAATTCAAAATTTCTATAATAATATGTAAATACACCTTTTCACATCTTTTGATCACAATATATGAGAACAAAACTGCCTGTATGAGAAAGAAAACCTTCATATCTTGCATTTAGGAAAACATAAGGGAAGATCCAATATATGAGAACAAAACTTACAACAACTACAACAAAATCAAGAAACTTCCAGACGACTTTTTTTGATACCCTGCAGTGATGATCAAAACGGTCCACACACTTGTCACAAACCCTGCAATACTTGTTGTATCTGAATACCTGCAAAAGAAACATTTGCAATATATTGATTAGGACAATTTAGTCCTGAACATATGTAGAGCTTGACACGAAGGAACAAAACTCCATAGCCAATCAAAAATAATAACAATCCAAGTTTGCCGTTATAAATGTTAACCATGTTGAGTAAGCTTCATTAGCTTAAGGTGTAAGATAAACTTTAATAAGATGATTAAAGTTTAAGATAAGACCAAATAAAGGATAAGATTAAGAGAAGATTGTCATGTGTTGATGAGAATCTATAAATAGGTAAGTCTTTGAGTTGTAAAGACTTACAAGCAAAGAATAAGAATTTATGTATTGATTAGTTTTGAATTATTTTTTGATTAATACAAAGAAAGGTTTTAAAGGATTTGCTTAATTGTTGATACTTTATTTGGTATCAGAGCTAACCAGGATTAGAAGTTTTTGAAGTTGATAAACTGCCTCAACGATGGGAGACGATGTGAAGGCTGAAAAGAGAGACCCTCCTCTGTTCTGTGTCCGATGTTATCATCCACTAACTACACGGTGTGGGCGATGAAGATGAAGGTTGTTCTCCAAGTACACAAGGTATGGGAAACAATAGATATTGGTTCTGGTGTCGATGAAAAAAACCACTTAGCAAAGCACTTCTGTTCCAATCAATCCATGAGAACTTGATTTTACAAATTGGAAAAAGACTCACCCAAAGCGTTATGGGAATCGATCAAAGCACTTAATCTAGGAGCTGAAAGAGTCAAAGAAGCGAGACTTCAAACTCTTATGTTAGAGTTCGATAGACTTCAATTGAAGGAAACAGAAAACATAGATGCTTTCTCTGGAAGGATGAAAGTGATAGCATCGAATTCAGCTGCTTTAGGTCAGACAATTGATGAGCCAAAACTAGTGAAAAAGTTTCTCAATGCATTACCTAGAAACAGGTTCATACACTTGACAGCTTCGTTGGAACAAGTGTTGGACTTAAACAAGACTGGTTTTGAAGATATTGTAGGAAGGCTGAAAGCATATGAAGAGAGAATAAAAGAAGAAGAAGAAAGTGAGTCACATGAGAATCTACTTTATTCGAGTACACACAACAGCAAAGGACAGACTTATGGAAAGGGAAAGAATCGTACCTCACAGAACAGAGAGAAAAAAAGATAGATCAAACATTGTTTGCTTCAAGTGCGATAAGAAAGGGCACTTTGCCTCAGTTTGTCCAGAACGAAAAAGAAACTTGAAGAGCTGAATAAGGTAGTAGATAGACAAGATGACTCAGAGACAGATGAAGCTGATGAAACAGTGTATATGCACGAAGTGATTCTCCTTAATGAAGAGAAAGTGTTTCCGGAGAATTTTAATGATGGAAACAACGAGAGTGGTGAGTGGTATCTTGACAATGGGGCAAGCAATCACATGACAGAAGAAAAATCCTATTTCTTAGAATTAAACTCAGAGATTAAAGGTAAGGAAAAGGCTCGATTATCTTCAAAACAAAGGTCGGATATCAAAAGTTAATGTGTGATATATATTATATTCCAAGTCTGAGAAGCAGTATCTTGAGCTTAGGACAAGCTACAGAAGAAGGTTGTGAGATCCTTATGAAGAATGATTTTCTTACTTTACATGATAAGAATGGAAGACTGCTCATGAAAGTAAGAAGAGCTGTTAACAGATTGTACAAAGTAAAGGTGCAGATTGATAAACCGGTGAGTTTTTTGTCGAAAATCTGTGATGAATCTTGGAAGTGGCATGCTTGTCTTGGACATTTAAGCTTTAAAGCTCTTAAAGATATGTCAGCTCTAGAGATGGTACGAGGTTTACCTAAGATAACTGTTGACAAACAGATTTGTACTTCATGTTTAGTAGCAAAACAGACACGACACAGGTTTCCAAAGACAAGCAGCTTTAGAGCATCAAAGGTTTTTGAATTATTACATGCTGATCTCTGTGGTCCCATATCTCCAGCAACACCAGCTCAGAACAGGTACATCTTTGTCATAATAGATGATTGTACGAGATACATGTGGACATTGTTACTAAAAGAAAAGGGAGATGCATTCACAAAATTCAGAGACTTCAACACTATGATTGGGAAAAAGCTTGAAGGAAAGGTTCCGATGCTGAGAACTGACAGGGGAGGAGAATTCTTGTCAAAAGAATTTCGTGCTTACTGTGAAAAGAATGGGATAAAAAAAGAAATGATTGCTCCATATTCACCACAGCAAAATGGTGTAGTGGAACGACGAAACAGAACCTTAATGGAGATGACTCGAAGCATTCTCAAAGCCATGAATGTTCCAATTATTTGTGGGGAGAAGGAGTAAGACACGCTACTTACTTGATAAATCGAGTCACAACTAGAGCTCTGCAAAAACAAACACCTTATGAGAGTTTTAAAGGGAAGAAACTGAGAGTTGATCACATTCGAGTGTTTGGGTGTATCGCCTATGCCAAGATTGAAGCTGCATGTTTAAAGAAGCTTGATGATCGTTCACAGACTTTGGTTCACCTTGGTAATGAACCAGGAACTAAAGCTTATAGACTTATAAATCTGACAACCAAAAGAATAGTCATCAGTAGAGATGTTACATTTGGTGAAAATCAAGCTTGGAATTGGAAGGGAGAAGAAGAGAATACCAGATCAGAATCTCGAGTGCTTCAGTTACCGTGGGAAGAGTTACAAGGAGATGAGTTGGAGTCAGAGGGTCATAAATCACATGATGATACTGAAAGTGTTGCAGATGAAAATGAAACTGCAACAGAGGAAACTGTCACAGAAGAAACAACACAACCATTGCGAAGAACTCAACGACAGGTACATACACCATCTTACTTGAATGATTATTTCTTCCTTGTAAATGTTGAATGTGAAAGGCTGTTGCTCTCACTTAACAACGAGCCACTAAATTACGAAGAGGCTAAAGATTCAAAAGAGTGGAACAAAGCTTGCATAGATGAGATTAATTATATTGAACAGAACAAGAAGTGGAAGCTGGTTGACAAGCCTTATGGAGAAAAAATAATTGGTCTAAAGTGGATTTTTAAAAGGAATGCTGATGGAATGATTAACAAGCACAAAGCTCGTCTAGTTGCAAAGGGATATGCACAACAAGCAGGTATCGATTTTGATGAAGTTTTTGCTCCAGTTGCACGCATAGAAACAATACGCTTACTCATGGGACTCTCAGCTTACAATGGGTGGGAAATTCATCACTTAGGTGTGAAGACAGCTTTCATGCATGGAGTTCTGCTTGAAGAAGTCTATGTAACACAACATGTAGGGTTTGAAAAGAAGGGAGAAGAATCCAAGGTTTTCAAACTTTCCAAAGCACTCTATGGACTTCGACAAGCACCTCGCTGTTGGAATACTAAGCTTGATGAGATTCTAAGAAGTCTTTTGTTTAAAAGATGTACGAATGAGAGTTTTGTTTACAGAAATGAAGAATGAATGAATTGCTTGATAGTTGCAGTATATGTCGATGACCTATTTGTAACTCGAAACACGCAGAGGATCATTAACGAATTCAGAGCCTCGAGGTCAAGAAACTTTGAAATGTCTGATCTAGGGAAACTAAGCTTTTACCTCAAAATAGAAGTGAATCAAAAGGAAGATGGGATAGAGATTAAATAAGAAGCTTATGCTAAAAAGATACTCAAGGAAGCTGGACTAGAAGGCTGCAACATGACTCATGTACCAATGGAGTTTGGACTCAAACTAAGTAAGGCCAACGAATCTGATCCAGAGATAGATGCAACAGACTATCGAAGAAAGATTGGCTGCCTTAGATATTTGCTTCATACAAGACCTGATCTAGCATTCTCAATAGGAATGTTAAGTAGATATATGCATCAACCACGAGAGTCACATGGAAGAGCACTAAAACAGATTCTGAGATACTTAAGTGGAACAGTGTGTTACGGTTTAATTTACAAGAAAGGAGGATCAAAGATATTTATTGGTTACAGTGACAGTAGCCATAACATGGATTTAGATGATCTACTTTGGAGATGCTCTGATCTCGTGGTGTTCACAGAAACAGAACACGGTTGCACTTTCTTCCTGTGAAGCAGAATTCATGGCTGCAACAGAAGCCTCCAAGCAAGCTATATGGTTGCAGGAATTACTGAGTGAAATAACAGCAAAAGAGAGCATAAGAACAATAATTCGAATTGACAACAAATCGGCTTTGGAGTTGACAAGAAACCCAGTTTTTCATGGACGTAGCAAGCACATCCATAAACGCTATCACTTCATTCAGGAATGTATAAGCAACGGTCAGATTGTTTTTGAGCATGTACCAGGAGAAAGACAACTAGCCGACATCCTAACAAAAGCATTGGCAAGGATCAAGTTCAAAAAAATGAGAAGTCTCATTGGAGTTCAAATCATTTGTGGAGAAGAAATGAAGCTTAGAAGGGAGAATGTTGAGTAAGCTTCATTAGCTTAAGGTCTAAGATAAACTTTAATAAGATGATTAAAGTTTAAGATAAGACCAAATAAAGGTCTAGATAGATTTAAGATTTGTAAAAATCTATTTAGATAAGATTAAAAGAAGATTTTCATGTGTTGATGAGAATCTAGAAATAGGTAAGTCTTTGAATTGTAAAGACTTACAAGCAAAGAATAAGAATTTATGTATTGATTAGTTTTGAGTTATTTTCTGATTAATACAAAGAAAGGTTTTAAAGGATTTGCTTAATTGTTGATACTTTAAACCACACCTCAACTTCACACAGACTACAATAAAACATCCCATCCTCGCTCATCTGTTCAGAAGATTAATCACTTTCATTGCAACAACTACAGAGCAATGCACAAGGAGAGCAAACATATGAGAGAAGATCACTCTAATGACTTTGATTTCTTGCTAGTTTCATTTTTTAGATCATGCACACAAGTGCTGTCACGAGACTTCACACCACGGTCTGCATAATCTCAAGCGGCACACCATATATACAGTCCAACTACACATGTAATATAATAAAGAAGATGCCACTGATTAAGGCAGTCTTTAAGACGCTATTAACCCATTCCAAGAGGGAAAACGTAAGACACAATTTTCAAAGACTGAAGGTGTACACAATCTCTAAGGCTAAAGTCTCAAGTACACTATATGACAGCAAGTAGATCAAGTTAAAAAGAAGAAATGGCAATTCCAGAGACGCCAGATCGAATTTTCAACCAAAACTCCTAAAGTTGGCTCGGACTAAAGTAACATCTAAAGCTAACTTGTCCAATTTCTGGGAATCAATTAGTAAAGCTTCAAATAATCTCGTGATGGGGACCAGATCAAGATCCAACTACAAAGCAGGTGCATCTAATTTCCCTGAAATTAGCTATAAGTAACATGATTCACAAGACCAGTGAGATTGTGGAACCAATGGTCTATGCACTTAAGAAAATATAAGTTTTCCCAAAAAAATGGAGACAACAAAATAGAGACATCACATTAACGGCCAATAAGTATACGATTTTGATATTGAAAGCCTTTAAGGATTGTTGTAAGCATATTTGACTTCAGAAAGCAAAGCATATTTACCAGTGTAAATGCCCATCGCAATATACTGATGAATCTTATTCCCAACGAAGGGAGCAAAGAAGACGTAGAAAGCAAACCCTAAAGCCAAGAACACAACAACAGCTACCACCTAACCCAGAAAGTGACAATAATCCAAAATTTCACCTCAAAATTGAAAAACTTTGGAGATTTCTTAGTTAGAACAATAAACAAAAAGAAAGAATTGAAGGGCCTGAAGAGGGTGGTAAGGAAGTTGCCATCTATGTTTCCTCATTTTTCCTCTCAAAGAATGCTACAATATTTAGATGTAGAATGAAGAGACTCGAGTCAAATAAACACAAAAAGTTGATTCTTTTCTCTCATCCTCTTTCAAAATCCAACGTTGTTTTTTTTGTTCACGGACTCTATTGTATCAATAGGAGAATCAAATGAAGGAAATTCCCAGAAGCGACGCCATTGAAACTGTGATTTCTCTTCAGAGTTCGGGAGAGAGATTCCATGTCTCCTTTCATCTCATCTCTTCGTTGTCGCAAGCAGTTCTTTGGGATTCAAAAAAATTATAATTTATGCGGGTAATCCGCAAATCCACAAACCTGTTACCTGGTTCAAATTATTAAACTCATTACCCGCAATGGACCTGACTCGCGAGACCCGCTACTCTGTGAACAAATTAATAATTGTCCAGACCCGTATCTAGGAAGATCTTAATGGACATGGCCTGTGAATTACTAGCTCGGTTGATAAACCTAGATGAGAGAAAGCGACTCATACGATATTAACTTATGTAAAAGTACTTTTTTCATTAACCTTAGAATGAATGTACAAATAATTATATATATACAATAACTAGTAATTGGGCAAAAGGAAACCGAAGAACCAACTCAACGTAACGGCTAACAAACAGAACGGAAGATGTAACCAACTCTCATATATCAATAACCTTTGTAACGAGATTGCTTTGGTGAAAGAAAAAAAAAATAAACAACAATATCACGAATCAGAGTGAATAACTTATGATTGTATACTATTTCTTACTCTGTTCTTTTTTATCAAAAAAAGTAATTTCTATGATTGTGTATATGACGAAACAAAAAGCATTGAAAGGACAATTATGTTAGGTGTTGGATCTTTCACCTAACCTCTCACTCCTCAAAGTTATCTCTATACATTTCATTATTGATCCTGTTGTTGTCGTCTGAATCCAATTGTCTTTCACTTTTGTTTCCTACTTGATATTTTGTCAAAATATCTCCCTCCAAGTTCCTACTCAGAACAAATTTAAACCTCACCACATAAATATCACATTATTCACTTCGAAAAGATTTATATCCTACAGCATTTATACATGAATTCTTTGCTTTTGCAACTTCCATTAATCTTCCTTTAGAACAATCTCACTTTTAACGGATTTTATTAAAAAATATTTGATTTTGATAAGAGTTTGTACCATTGATTACCGTTTTAATAATGAGTATAATTGGTTATTTTACATTAGTACAATATTTGACCCTTTGAAATGTTTCGATCACAAAAAAATGGTATTAAAAATTTCTCTTTTTCGTATATTACATTCAAAATATATGTTAGGCAGAAACATTCATCTGAAATCAATCTCATACAACAAAAGATCGTTGAAAACATATAATTGGGATCTTGAAGATGAAGGTTATAAATTTTACTTTTCAAAAATGGTAGATTTTGAAGATGGTCTCATCTCCGAAATACTGGCCAATGTTCTGCATGGATATTTTTTCATTATCCGGAAAAGTTTGATAGAGTGAAGAAAACAATTTTCCAATGTTTTGTTTGTTTGGTCTAAATAACAAAACAGATTTGTCAACTCCTAGTGTTTAAGGTCTTTCAAAAAATTATACTAATGTAATACTATGTCTCAATTTTTATCCCCAAAAAGTGAACGATCCATATCCCCTTACTCCCAAATATTTCAAAAAAATGTAGATGTACCTAGAACTATGCTTCAATACAAATGAACTTGTGAAAGGTTACATTTTCCACTTCCCTCTGAATTAAAACGGCGTTTAATTTCTCCTCAATTGTGTACCGCGGTTGAATTCGTGGTAAATAAAAACAGATCGGTCACCCATTAACGAATACCGAACCAGTACCAAGTATATTGAAATATCCCGACTCGTTTTAAAACTCAGTAGTTGTCGCCTCCTTCTTTTACGATTCCAATTAGAAGAGCCCCAAAACCAGATGTTGAAGTAGAGGTAAGATTCTCAAAAATTTCTTTGTTGTTTTATCATTTTTAAGTTGTTAACGGAATATATGCGTTTGTATTTTTGTTTTATAGTTTCAATTTTGTATTTGTCAATTTGTAGAGAAAAAATAAGCAATCTATCTACTAGACGTTTGAATGATGGGTTTAGGGGACATGATGTGGTTGGAATTCCTTCGAAATGTTGGTTTGGTTATGCAGTTGTCTGTAAGACGTCAATGTCTGACAAAAACCCAGGTCGACTGTACTATCATTGTTAACTAGCTTATGTGAACAAGGTAATGCGTCTGTTGTAAAGTGTATCGATGTATTGATTATTGTGTAGTTACCTGAGTATGTTTGTTGTAGCTTGGCAATAATGAGCAATATTCAAGTGGACAGATGAGGCAATTTTCAATGAGATTGAAAGAATAAGCAGTTCAATTTAAAGGATTGAGAAGCATTTGGTGGAGTTAGAAAGCAATGGTCTCAAGTTGCAGAAGAAAGAACTTGAATTGTCGATATTAAAGATGGAGAATGAAATAGTTGAGAGGATTGATATCATTGTGATGGAATCCGAATGAAAGATGAAGAAATGGCTTGTTGCATCTTTGGTTTTAGGTACCATGGTCATTCCTGGTATCATAAAAATGTAATGAATGAGCTATGGGTTGGTAATGGCTCAGTTAGGCTTGGTAATGCTTTATTGTGCTTTTGACAATGACAATCCTTGATTTTGTAATGAATTTCTTATTTGGATATGGTGTGAATGCATTTCATTTCGAAATTAAAACTTTATCTTGGAATTTTATAAAAAAGAGCAACTCGAGACCTTGAAAGCAATATGTAGAGCATGAAATATGTAATGGACTCTACTGTAAGAGCTATGTGCATTTGAATATAATAATAATTTTTAGTGTCATTGAAAAGTTAAAGATAGCATTAACATATCCAACAACCAAGACTACAAAAGACTGAGAGTACAAAAACCATTAATTCTATTAACAAAAGACATGTGTCGTTGAATACAAAACCAGTAATACATCTAACAGCCATGATTATAGATCCAAGCTCTAAAGAAACATCTTCAAAACAGAGAGCTTAATATGTTTTCCATCACTTTATCTTCAAGTGTCTTGAGTTGGATTCCTTGTGAAAACTCTATATGGAAACGACCTAGCGGCTGAGAGGATTTACCTTGAGGTTGAGAAGCGGCATATTCCTCTTGGTTTTGAGAAGAACAAGTTCCCACATGTGCAGCCTACATAAGTTAAATTGTATTGAGTTCAATAAGCACAATTGTACTCATATAGAAAGGTAAAGTATCAAATACATTTGCTCTTTTACCCTTATGAAATCTAGCATTGTGATGGGGACCTCCACATATCCCACAATGCATAACTCGTTTGTGTGTCGGATCTGATTTCTTGGTTGGACTCTCAGCTTCTGGTTTTGTAAGCTTACCTTTATTTGTAACATGCCAATACTTTGCTCCTCGAAGTGGTATTATGATTTTTTCATAGGTTTGTCTCCACCGTGATAATTTAAACCAATGAGCTACATAATCTACTACCTCCAGTTTTTGAGCTATGATGAGAGAATACACATGTTGACAGGGAATACATGTGATGCCCTAACGCTTGCCGGAGCATGTATACCTTCTAGATGCACTATGTATGAGCAGTCTCCATCCACAACCTGAAACATTGAATGTGTAGACCTATACACTCTACAATCTGCAGCTAGGTTATGTGTTCTTGTGAGGTAGTCTTCGACATATGGAGTGAAAATTCCTTGATGATCCAAAATAGTCATCAACCTTCTCATGATTCTGACCATACATTGGCAAGCAATAATCTCCAGAATTGACACCATAGGCTTCCCTCAGACCCTTAGTAATGTGTTGTTGAATGACTTTACCGAGTTGTTCTCAACAGCTCCCAAGCTGGTAAAATGCACGAGTCTAAGTCTTTGGTTCCTCTACGAGTACATCTTCGTACACGCCTTGGTCATATGCCTGCAGATGGTTGAGATTTTGTCTATACTCAACATTGTTGTAGCTCCATGTTAGATTCTAGATGAAAGGCTTCATATGTGTCTTTTGGCGTGTCCTTTTGACTTGATGTTTGCATATATGTGTGAGAAACAATGTCGATGCTCTATATTTGGGAACACAGAGTCCACAACATTGATCAAACCATGCAAGTGAAGACAACAACACATGGTTAACACAACATATACTATATACAAGTCTCAACAAGAAAATTCAGGTACAATCATTACTTTTTGATGGTCTGACATGATGATATAACCATCACCATTCTCAAACATTAAATCATTCGTGATAAGCCTCATAAACCATGTCCAGCTCACTGCGTTTTCTTTCTATACTACAGCCCAAGCTAAGGGATTGATAACATTGTTTCCACCTATACTTATTTCTACTAATAGGTGGCTTTTTGTTTTTCCCTTGAGAAAACAAGCATCCACACCAATCAAAGGTATACATGTCTGTCTCCATGATGTTCTAAGTACATCAAAAGAGACATAAAACCTAGAGAATACATCAAGACAATCTCCATTCACATGAGCCTCAATAACACAAGTAGAGTTTGGATTTGACTCTAAAATCTCAGCTCAGTAATCCTTTAACCTCTCAAACTTTTCATCATACTCTTTATCTATCCATTTTAAATGTTATATTCCTAGCTTCTTGACATTGTGTCCTCATGAATTTGATTTTCCATTTTTCATAAACTAAAGCTTCCTTCTTCATCGGCAAAAAGTATTAGGGTTCTTGCCTAAGCTTATCTAGGAATATTGTGGTCAGAAATGACACCTTCAACAACTCACACACACTATTTTCATAACAATTATGTCTATATCTAATATTTCTCATAACCCATTTCTTTGAATCACCTATAGTAGATGCGTAAATCCTCCAACTACAACGAACTCCTCTACATTTAAACCAAATCTTTTTATTATCATATCTTGTCTGTTGAATATTTCGACAATACTCCAAAGTGTGATCCAAGATCGACTCTTTGAAAGCTAGGGCAGAGTAAAACACTTGACCATCGAATAAATTCCCTTCACCTCCTAGCATTTTGTGCTTTTTGCCCTAAAGATTCTCCTCAGTTTCTTCCTCGTCTTCCCTGTCATGAATATCATTGTGTCGGACTAGTGGTTCGTCGATGAAATTCCCAACATTTTCCTCGACATCAGAATTGTATCTCTCACGCATCTCCTCGTTTAGATCCTCTTCAATTCGACCTCCTCCATGCGTAGCCACTTCAATTTTGACCAAGTCCATCGTCGATCGAGTTTCTTATCTCCCAAATTTCAGTTTTCCTTCGTTGTAGTTAGGGTAAATCGCGATTCATTTAAAGTGAGATGGTTTAACTCTAATCGGGTCTTCAATCGGGTTATTTATTGGGCAATTATAGTTTATTTTTGGGTTAACTATGCGGTTTAATGTACCGTCTAAACCAGGTCTAATCGGGATTGGGGGAAAATTAAATGTCGATTTAATTCGGGGAGGAGGATTGAAAAGTTTAAAGTTTCATAGGTTCAATTGTATTGAGTCATAATTCTGAATACATCTATATCTTTTTGAAATATTTAGGGTATCCTTTACTCCTAAATTAAAATAAGTTATAAGTTGTTGGAAAACAAAAATTGGATATCACTTTAGAATAGTGTGACTATATTAACCTCACTAATAAACTTAAAGAGACTCATAATTTTTGTAAAAATCTAAAAGTAGTATTCCTATTATTATTTTTAGAGAAAAATATTTATACTACTTGTGTTACTTTGCTTTTCAAATTGTAATATTCTATTTGTTCTAGTATTAGTAAAAAATTGTTTAAAAAATATGATGTTTTCGATAATATTTATTATATTTTTAAAATTTATTCGGATCATATGTATTCTACATATTAATTTATAATTAGCTGAACAATATTTATATAGATCAGAAATATATTTTTAATCAAAGGACTCAAATCTTTAATAAATTTTTAATTTTTTGAAAAATTTAAAACATCAAACATTTTATAGGATAGAGGGATATCGAATTATAGTGGTACTCACATTTATGTTATTACAAAACGATTAACGAAAAGACGACCACGAAAAAGGAAATGATTAACGAAAACCAATTAAAGGATTAAGTCTTGTCTTATTAATTTAAGCTAACTCGTGCAAAATTCAATATAATACAACATTTGAAAACAGTCTTATGCAGTACGAAGAATGCTAATCAACATAAGTTAAAGTGACTCACATAATTAACAAACTTAAATCTATGTTTTAACTAATTTAATTATGCATCGACACAAAACCCCAACATTCTTAATCAATCCATCTTCATTGTCGAGCTCAAATTCCAAATTACAAAATTACCCTTAACACAAAATACTCAAAACCAAAATTAAAATAAAACCATATTTCACTGATCAAGCGCATTGGGTCCGGTACAATAACTAACCACGTGGCTCCATAACCACTGGATCAAATAGCGCCGTCGGATCCCATTTACATTATACGTGGCACCATCATGATCGTTCAACATCTGTCCTGTGTACGAACCACCACCTCCAGTTCCATATATACCCTCACAAAGATCCGCTATTTCAACCGGAGCTACCGGGTCGGGTCCTGCGTACCAAGCATTAACCAACGGATTCGTCGCTAGCTCAGCTATCTCGTGAGCAATCACACTTATCATTCCATCTACTCCAACATCACCATTCGGAGCTTTCATCGGTTTTAATCCCGGAATATAATCCGGTACCGCGAATGGATAAGCACAAACTCCTGGACAAAGCTTCGCCGAGTTTCCAACCCAAGCGTATGGTAATGTGAATCCAACAATCGATGGGAATGTGAAGTAATGAAATCCACAAACCTGACCGCAAAAATCCTGAACGTACACGTCATCGGCGGTGAGGAGAAGATAGAGACCGTTTTTAGGATTTACCGGCAACGGCCGAGTTCTGGAAGTGACGGCGGATTTTATCACAGATTGTATCGATAACCGGGTTAGGGATTTACCGTGAGAATAAAACCGGTCGTTTTTCTCTTCACCAAGACGAACCGTACCGGTAATGTTAGCTCCGGTTTGGTCAGTGTAAAGCTGAACCGTTTTCCACCAACCGGAAACGGAAGGAGGTTTAGATCCAACGGCTGAGATTGAGTTAATGAACTCACGGATAATCTTTTTCTGAGATTTTTGCCACGTGCCGTACCAGATTGGATGAACGGTGATGTTGTTGGTTAGAACGGGGCCCATATGGTAACGGAGGCGGACGAGATTCGATGAGCCTTCGAATTTCTTTGAAGCGTCGAAGATTTGATCAGAGCCGTTGGTTTTAGGAGGATATGGGCGATATCCGATAACCAACGCCGGTGATGTGAAGAACACTGTAAGTACGGTGAGGCTGAGGATCACCGTAACTGAATGCATGATATTTTCTTTTTGGAACGGTAAAAGTAAATAATAATTGAAATGAGTAAAGAGAAAAGAAATTGAATTGGTGGACCGACTTGTATGAAGAGATATGGAGTGTTTAGAGGTGTATATATAGGATTATTCAATTCAAAATTATTATTTGGTTTTGGATATATAATAAATTTTAAATAACGTCAAAAAAATAAAAAAATAAAAAATAAGAAATAAATTAAATATAATCTGCTTAGACATTACAAAATATAATTGTGTAAAACTGATTATTCTTGCAACATTGCTAAAGTGATAATCATTTTCGGT
The DNA here is from genome assembly GCA_023374145.1 of Lepidium sativum. NCBI lineage: Eukaryota > Viridiplantae > Streptophyta > Magnoliopsida > Brassicales > Brassicaceae > Lepidium > Lepidium sativum. The sequence goes on along the minus strand of JAKUCM010002462.1, from coordinate 37,996 downwards.
GGTATTGTTCATTGATCTTCGTCTTTTTCTAGGTCAATAAATAATTATTTGAGGTATGTTTTTTTATCATTTTAACAAGTTTAAAGAACTTAAGACTACAGATTGAATTTTTTTTATCCAATAATTAATTTTTAGTACAAATAATTTTTTTTATTAATAAATAATTATTGAATTGATAAATTTTAATTTATAGTTAAATGTTTTAATTTTTTTTTTTCAACGACATAAAGATATAGGGGACAGCTAAATCATAAACTAGACACTCTTCCTAACTCGGCCAGAGCATCTGCTTTATAATTTAGCTGTCTGGGAATAAACGAAAAGGTGCAAGAAGAAAACCGTAGACTCCGTCTTCGAATCTCCTCCTGGTATAATAAGAATGTCGGCCACTCCTCTAGATGCTGGATTATGGCATAAACCGTCTCACAATCCGTCGAGATCTCCACTTCTTGGATCTGTAACTCTGCAAGCGTTCCCAAGGCCCATAATACTGCCTCAACCTCCGCGTGAAGAGCCGATAGACATTGATTAATCCTTATCGATCCCGAACATATTCCTTCCACCGAATCTGGAAAGCAAATCCAACTGACCCCTGTGTAGAGATCAATGTCTTTCCAGGACGCGTCCACGTAGCACTTGTAGCCCATGAAACTTAGATTGGTTGTGGTAGGGAATATCGAGGGTGCCTTGATCATCCCAAGGCTGTAAACCCTTAGTTCACTCTGAACTATACTATTCTGTCGGGTTAGAGACCACTCCTTGAACTCTGTTGTAGCCCTTTCCACAATGATTCTAGGATCTAAATCTACCTGGGTGAAGCAGAAACCCTTGCATGCTTTCCAGATATTCCAAATGATCCATGAAAAACTTTCAAATTATGTCTTGTATTTTGCACATGAGAGCAAATAATCTATGTTGTACCCAACTGAGTCTCCTGGGAAAATCCTCGGAGGACTCGGTATTACCGAAAAAGCCCACACTTGTACTGCTGGTGGGCATTCAAATAACACGTGATAAATCGACTCGTTGTCAATCCCACATCTCAGACACCGCGTATCCTTACCAAGACTCCGTTTCACCAAATTTTGATACACCGCTGTGCACCCTGACAACACTTGCCCAAGAAAGTGTTTTATCTTTGGGGGACATTCTAGCTTCCAACATTCCTTGTATAACAAAACAAAAGAAGGTCCATAACTACAGTGATCCATATCTCTTGCTCTACTCGCTAATTGATAACCAGATTTGACCGTATATCGACCTGACGTCGTATAGTGCCAACCCCAAGAATCCTTTCTCGAGAAAACCGGTAATCTTATACCAAGAATCAACTGTGCATCTCTTTGCCCAAAATATTGTCGTACCAAGATTTCATTCCATTGCCCCGTACTACGGTCTATGAGTTGATCCACCGTTATATCTGTAAAGATATGTAAATCCGAGCGCTCTGTCGTTCTAGGCGTTACATCTGGTATCCATTTATCCTTCCATATCCCGATTCGTGTACCATTTCCCGGCTTTTTAATTAAACCATGTGCCAATAAAGGTCTTGCTGACATGATACTCCGCCACCCATATGACACTTGTCCATGAACTCGTGCTTCCATTACACATGTGTCCTTATAATATTTTCCTTTTAAGACTCGTGCTAACAGTGAGTAGTTAAATGTTTTAATTAGAACATAGTAAAAATTAAATTCATTATTTGATATTTAACAAAATCAAAAATAAGTCAATTTTTTTTTTTTGTCAACTACCCTACTTGTTTTTAAATCTCCTCCTATTACTGTAGGTAGGGGGTTCGATATCTGGTGCCTTAAAGATTTGTAAAGTGATTACATCACTGGGACACCTGCATCAAAAATAAGTCAATTAAATTATATGTGTTTTGATATTGATTTTTGTTTTTGAAGTACTGTTTTTCATCACTTCAACTTTTTGTTGTTTAGCGATATCTTTCGGTACAGGGTAACAATTATATAAATTTTTTATCACTAAGTCCTAGCTAAGAATTTCTGTCTTGTTTTATTTTTAGAAAAAAGCTTCAATATATCGCTTGTTTTCATACTTAATCGTTGTAATTTCTGAATTGTATGTTTAATATAATTGTAGCTAAAAAGAAAAAAACATCACAAGATTTTGTCTTCCTTTTTATTTGTTAATTTCAAACAAAAAAGTGGCTTAGGCATATAGTTGATTCTCTAGATATGTAATGAGTTATATGGAACTTAATATTTGGTAAAAGTTATAAAAAAAAGAAAAAAAAGTGAAAAGTGAAAGAGAAAAAATGAATGGAATTTTAAGGAGGCATAGAGAATTGGAGGCAATGGAGGACAGAAGGGAGATGAGTGAGGTGCAGAAGTAGGACCCACAATTATACAAGTGGCATCTTCTATGACCGTCCGATTCTTTTCATCTGACGTCATCTGTAAGCCCTCGTTTCCTGGTTCCCCATCGCGCGGGAAACTTTTATTCTTTGTTCTAAGGGTAAAAACTCTCTTCTAATTCTAGTATTTTTTCTATATTGTTTATTTTTATTTTGTCGCTTTAGGCCACTTGAAAGGATTGTTAATGAATAAGAATAGAATCGTGACCAAAGACACGAATCACTAAATTGGCATTTCGTTTTTATACCCAAAAGATGTTTTATGTTTTATTATTTTCACTATAATATGGTCTCATCATGTTGAATTCTTGATAATAATCTATTCTTTTCCTAGCAATTACCAAATACCATTAGACCTCAACTAATACATTTTGATGGTTCGATAATATTATAGGCATAAGAAAGTTTTGTTTGTTCTTGTTTTACTTATATTTGTGTCAAAAACCTTATATTATACAATATATTGTAACTTACAGATTGTATAATAAAATAGAGATAATATAAGAGTGTAATACAGATTGTAAATAAGAGTGTCTTGATTGGAAATGCCTAACTTTGACAAAATATTGTCCTAAGATTCCAAAGAATTCTTGTAAGGATGACTAATTAGTTGTGAATATTAAAAGTAGAGTAATGAAGAACTCTATATACTTGTGATCTTCACCTAACACATTATATATTAAAATTCAATAAAATAATATACATTATGTACATTTTATTCAGAAACTTTTAATTCACACTCTTATAAACCTTATATGTCATATAGTGTAGACATCATGTGCTTGCGACAAGGTTTTCCATAAACTTGGAGATTATTTTATTTTATTTATTTTTGATAACAAAGTTTAGGATTGATATTCTTAGGAAAACTCATAAGAAACCAACATGTTAAAGACCATTATGGCTCTTTTTCGGAAGCCTGGTCGTTACGACATTGTTATTAATTTGAAAATGTTTGTGACATTGTTCTTTATAAATTTTGATGAAGTAGTTGTTATTTATTTATGGTGACAATATTGAGTGAATTCAAAAGACTCAGACTACGACTGTTTCGTGTCAATACTGACTACTTCAGTTTTCTATCAATATAAATATATGTCTAATCAACAATGGATCCTTTTGAATTCAGTATAAACAATATTAATAATATCCATTGACTACCAATATTAACTTCAAACTCCCCTAAGAAAATAATATAGAACATTTTAATGAATCTGTATTTTGGTAGGAGACAATTTGGAAGCAAGTACCTAAAACCTAACCAAGATTATTACTACATCATAATAGTTAATAAAAAAGTTATTGAGAATCATTTGTTACTATTAAAAGAAAAAATGAGCAGTGGATGATATGTACGAGGTGCTACTTTGTATCCCACAAATGATTTATAAAATAATTGCCGTAATTCGCAATTGAAAGTTTCAATAAGAATATCGAGAATTTCGTTTTATATTTACTAATTTTACACCATTAAAACTATCACCAAAAAACACTCCGATTACCCAAAAAGACATTCATATATAAATATAAGAAAATAAGAGAAAGAGAAAAAGAAAACAAACATGGGAAGGATAAGAGGATGGGCCCGTCTGAATCACGGAGCGAATTGCGCGGCCCTCTTGTCAAGGTATTAATGTGACATATATTAAGATAATTTCAAATATTAAAAATGTTTTCTGTAAGTATTTATAAAAAATCCAAATGAAACTAAATATAGTCAGCAAAGCAGTAAAAAAGAATCGTACAGCTGAGCCAAAAGATGGGTCACTACAACTCATTGTACTGTGAAAGAGACAGCCTTCGCGTGAATGATACGCTCCGGTCCATTATCTATTGAGGTTGTGAATTGCATTATATTGGTTTCATTACTAAAAATGTTTTTGTATTGTGCATTTTGTCGACAATTATCATGTTTTCATATTCATGAGAGATTTTTTGGGTTCGATGATTCAGTGGCCACATAAATGGTGCATAAATGTTGCATTATTTCATTAATTGGAAGAAGTCAAAATCATAAGGTAATAACAAATTATGTTAAACATTTAGATGTAAAATATTTTTAATAGCGTGACCACAAAAAACAAACTTTCTAATAATATATAAGTTGAGATCCACGTAAGTTGGAATTCGATTCCACTATGCATACAGAAGTAAAGAATATTAAAGATTAATTTGAATTATAAACAAAAGCGTCTTAAATCTAAGTTTTCTAAAATTTGCACGGTTGATTTCATTTTTATGTTTTGCTATTATGAACTTTTGAGACAGTTAACAAATTCGCCTTCTAATTATTACATTACTATGCCTAATTCGGAGAGTAATCTTTTAGTCACTATTCACCCATCTTAGTCAAAAATAAAAATGACCCTAATATATGTGATTCCTCATGCTTTATTTTGTATTGAGAAATAATTTTATAAATTTTTTCATTTTTGTGCATACCTTAAACATCAAATATTATGAGACAGAGAGAATAAATGTATTGTGGACTGTTGACCAGGCCTCTTGACATGGGCTGTTGTCGTTTGGGGCTTTTGTTGGGCCATCATCAAAACGTTAATGAACTGAGGTGATTGGGCCAAAAGAAAACGAAATCAAGTTGGGCCAAGCCCATGTCGCGTCTGTATTATGATAAATACAGACGCCCTTCGTCTTCCTCCTTTACCACCTGAAATTACAGAAGAAAACAGAGTAAGAACAAGAAACAGAGCAAGAAGAGAAGAGGTTACTCGATGAATCGAGTAAGAGAGAGATAAGCAACGCGAGAGAGAAAGAAGCTTATCTCGTGGTTGAATCGACAGAGAGTATTGAGTATTCGTCTGTGTTTCTCCGGAATCAACAAGCTTCACGTCTAAGTGTTGGTTCTCAATCTTTCTAGCTTTCTCCTTCTTCAATATTGTTTGTTCCTGCAATTCTTAAAACACGGACAAGTTAGAAACGTCGTGTTAATTGTAGTCCGAGTTTTCTAATAGTGAATTGTGGATCAACGTATGATCCACCCCAGACGTAGTGATTTATCACGAACTGGGTGAACAAATCGTTTCTTCTTTAAATTTTACGATCAATCTCTGAATCTTAATCAGAGGAATTAATCAACAATTGGTATCAGAGCTCCAGGATCAGAGTAAGATCAGATATCAGTGAAAGAAGTAAAGATAGAAGCACTTAGCTTTTATAGATCCTTCTTGCACCATTGTCTGTGCATCAAGATATCATCTCCGTTGTTTCTTTGCTCCATGTCGTAGTGTGACTGATCTTGTTACCTGAGTATAGATCAGATTAGTCAAAGGTTATGGAGCCCTTTCAAGGAAGATTTGACGTAGAGAAGTTCACAGGAAAAGGAGATTTTGGTCTGTGGAAACACAAAGTTATTACCCAGCTACAGCTACTAGGACTTCACAAAATCCTAGATGAAGATGTCATTGAGAGTGATAACACAGTTCCAGAAAGTAAATCTTCTCAGTCTGCTGAAGAAAGAGCAGCTGCAAGAGCTGCTGCTATTATGTCTGATGATCTGCAAGCAGGAAAGGACATGAGAGTTAGGAATCTGATAAGCATGAGTGTAAGTGATCAGATTCTAAGGAAAATTAAAAAGTTTGCGACTGCCAGAGAAATGTGGATAGCTCTTGAACAAGATTATCAGACAAAGACACTTCCTAACCGCATTTACTTAAAGCAAAGATTTGCAAATTTTAAAATGACTGAAGGAAAGTCAATAGAAGATAACCTGGATGATTTCCTCAAATTGGTGGATGATCTTGAGAGTCTTGATGTCAATATAAGTGATGAAGATCAAGCTATACGACTTCTCTTAAGCCTTCCTAAGACTTATGCTCCAGTTGTTCATACTTTAAAGTATGGAAACTCAAAAGAAACTTTGACAGTTTCAGATGTAACAAACGCAGCTTATGGTTTGGAAGTTGAGTTAAAAGAGAGTGGTCAGGAGTATAGAAACAAGTCTACTGCTGAAGGTCTTTATGTGGAATCACGTGGAAGACAAAGCAAAGGTTCTAACCGAAATGGAAATGGTAAGAATCACGGTCAAAGAGGAAAGTCAAAAGGCAGATCAAAGTCAAGGCCAAGGTATAACAAAAACAACAGGAGTGATTGTTTTATATGTGGAAAAGAAGGTCACTGGAAAAAGGACTGTCCAGACAGACATAATAAGAAACAAGAGTTTGCAAATAGTGTTACTACTAAGCAACCTATTGCTCTCACTGTTAGTACTCAAGAATCAGGAGAAAAGTGGGTTCTAGACTCGGGGTGTACTTTTCATATAACCACGAATAAAGAGAATTTCTCTGAGTTAAAGGAATTCGAGGGAGGAAAAGTGTCAATGGCAAATCATACTTCTAGCACAGTCAAAGGTATAGGAAAAGTTAAATTCCAAATTCCTGATGGAAATACTATTGTGCTAAGTAATGTCAGATACATACCAGAAATGTCGAAGAATCTTATTTCATATGGAATGCTAGAAAAAGCAGGCTGCAGATATGAAGGTAAAGATGGAATTGTAAGATTTTTCAAAGATGGTATAGAGGTGCTAACAGGAAAATATGACCAAGGACTTTACTATCTACAAGGTTCAGTTATAAAAGGTGAAGCCAATATAGTCAGAGAACAACCTGATATGACTAAAATATGGCATTCAAGACTGGGTCATATGAGCTTACACACCATGAATGTTTTGGTTAAGAACGGATATATTCCAGAAAAGGAAGTTAGTACGTTGAGTTTCTGTGATAATTGTGTTCTGGGAAAGAGTCACAAACAACAGTTTCCTAGAGCAAAACATACTACACAAGGAATCCTGGATTATATTCACTCTGATCTCTGGGGGTCTCCATCAACTCCCGAAAGTCTTGGAGGATGTAAGTACTTCATCAGTTTCATCGATGACTATTCTAAAAAGGTTTGGGTATATTTCTTGAAGACTAAGGATAAAGCATTCTTAAAGTTCAAAGAGTGGAAAGAAGAAGTTGAAAGTCAAACAAGAAGAAGGATCAGATACTTAAGAACCAACAATGGTCTAGAGTTTTGTAATATTCAGTTTGAAAACTACAGCAAAAACTCTGGAATTAAGAGACACAGAATGTGTACTTATACACCACAGCAGAATGGAGTATCAGAGAGGATGAACAGAACAATCATGGAAAGGGTCAGGTGTATGCTTAGTGAATCAGGTTTAGGTCAAGAGTTTTGGGCAGAGGCTACTTCCACCGCAGTATATCTGATTAATAGATCACCAAACTCTAGTATTGATTTTAAACTACCAGAAGAAATGTGGACAGGACATAAAGTAAGTATGTCTCATCTTAAGCGTTTTGGATGTTCTGCTTTTGTACATGTTACTCAAGAAAAGGTTCATCCCAGAGCTGTGAAAGGTATTTTTGTCGGATATCCGTTTGGAGTCAAAGGTTATAGAGTCTGGATTGCTGAAGATTATAAGTGTATTACAAGCAGAAATGTTGTGTTTCACGAGAATGAGGTATTTAAAAATACCTCCATTGGTGTGGAAACATATCAACAGGATGAAAATAAATCTACAGACAAATCCAAAAAGAAGACAAGAAGAGTGTATTTCAAAGAAGATCTAATTTCTGGACCTTCAGGTTCAAGTTATCGTGAAAATTTGAATTCAAAGGCAGAAAGTGAATCATCTTCATCAAGTACAGAGGAGTCTAGCAGAGATCAAGAAGAGTTTAATGAAGCAGAAACCTCAGAAATAGGCTTTTCATCATCTGAAGACCTAGGAGAATATATGTTGGCCAGAGACAGAGCTAGAAGGGAAAATATAAGACCACCTTCCAGATATGAAGAATCTGATTTCGTAGGTTATGCTCTATCAGTTGTGGATGACATAACTGTAGAAGAACCTAAGACCTATGAAGAAGCTAGAAGAAGCCAAAAATGGAAACAGTGGGAAAGAGCCATGAAAGAAGAAATGGACTCATTAAAGAAGAATGAAACATGGGTCTTGATTCAAAAACCTGACAAGCAGAAGCTTGTCGGATGTAGATGGATCTACAAACTGAAACCTGGAATACCAGGTGTTGAAGCACAACGTTACAAGGCCAGGTTGGTTGCTAAAGGTTTTTCTCAGAAAGAAGGAGTTGACTATAATGAAATATTCTCTCCAGTGGTCAAACATGTTTCCATCAGACTCATCTTATCATTAGTGGTAAACCTAGACTATGACTTGGAACAGATAGATGTTAAAACTGCGTTTCTACATGGCAAACTAGATGAAAGAATACTAATGGAACAACCTGAAGGGTTTATTCAAAGAAAGGATCATGATAAGGTCTGTTTACTCAAGAGATCGTTATACGGATTAAAACAAAGTCCTAGACAATGGAATCTAAGATTTGACACGTTTATGAAGAAACAGAATTTCAAAAGGAGTAGTTTTGATCCATGTGTATATCTGAAAGATCCAGGTACAACTAAAGCGATTTTCTTATTGTTATATGTGGATGATATGCTTATTGCTTCAGGAAATAAGCTAGCTATTAAAGAGCTAAAAGAGAGTCTAAATAATGAGTTTGAAATGAAGGATTTGGGGAAGGCCTCAAGAATTCTTGGGATGGATATTCTACGTGACAGAGAGAAAGGAACTCTAGTTCTTTCTCAGTCAAACTATTTGGAAAAAGTTTTAAAAACTTTTAATATGTTTGAGAGTAAGTCAGTGGTTACTCCAACTGCTTCTCATTTCAAACTAAGGGCTCTATATCCAGAAGAAATAGATGAAGCACAGCTATATATGAAAGATAAACCCTATTCAAGTATAGTTGGAAGTCTAATGTATGCAATGATTGGGTCGCGTCCTGACCTTGGTTTTGCAGTGGGTTTGGTAAGCAGATTTATGTCAGAACCAGGAAAGCAACATTGGCTAGCTGTGAATTGGATATTGAGATACATTAAAGGAGCATACAACCAAGGTTTATTTTTTAGAAGACATTCACATTTTAATGTTGAAGGTTTCTCAGACTCAGATTATGCTACAGATTTAGACAGACGCAGATCAGTTACAGGTTTTATGTTTAAAGTTGGAGGAAACACAATTTCCTGGAAGTCTTGCCTACAATATGTTGTAGCTTTATCCACTACTGAGGCAGAGTATATGGCTCTGTCTCTCGCAGGGAAGGAAGCAGTGTGGATTAATGGAATTGTTTCTGAATTGGGTTTTCAAAATTTTAAAGTCTCAATTGGTTGTGATTCTCAAAGTGCAATTGTTTTAGCCAAGAATGCAGTGCATCATGAAAGGACTAAACACATTGATACTAGGTATCATTTCATTAGAGACCTAGTATCAGATGGTGTAATGGTTTTTAATATAAGGTTCATACTTCAGAAAACCCAGCAGATTTTTTTAACAAAGACCGTACATGGAAATAAGTTCCAGCTCTGTAGTGAGCTGGTGAATATTGCTTGAGCTGGGTTCTCGGCATCAGGTAACATCTCTGACTGGCTTTACCGTCTTAACCTCGCAGTGATAATAATTAAAAAAAAGGGGTCAGTACGTTTTTTGATTGCGAGTATATCTTTGTAAATCAGTATGCATGCACAGAGAGTTACCTAAGAAGGAGAAGGGACCGTCTTTCATCTTTAAGGACAGGTCCCAGGAAAGAAATTAAAACGTCATGCAATGTCTGTAAAAGTGAAAAAAACAGACTCAGAAGGTGTGAAGATCTATCTAAACATCAAGGAAGAAGGTTTTAAGCTTCTGAGTGTGAAGGTTCTTACCAGAAGTTGAATCGATGTGTCTTTTCAGATTCAGGTGGAGTTCTTTGAACCATCGCCTAGATCTGGTACTTATTATCTGAAAAGAAAAGTTTAACAGGTCAGAAAAGGGTTATTTTTCTGAAGCATGGTATGAACAGAAGACTTACCGGAAGGTGAATCGTTGCTTAAGGTTCAGGTGGAGCTTCGTTAACAATGGCTTAGATCATGTTTGTTAAAACCTTGAAAAGAAGTTTTAAACAGACAGTTAGAAGAAAAACGTTAAAGTTTTCAAGTCACGTGTTACGAAGAAGAAAACTTACCAGAGAAGATGAATCGACTGATGGAGCTGGTTGCAGGTACACCGTTGAATAACATCGGTGAATCTGGTTCTAATCCGCCAAGAGCTTCATGAGATTTCTTCTTCTTTCAGAGCGTCGCCACTTTGCTTTTTGGTGTTAAGACAAGAAAAGAGAGAAGAGCAAAGGTCCGAGATACTAGGGTTATGTCAAAAGGCCGTCAAGGTGGAGTTTTGTAGACTGTTGACCAAGCCTCTTAACATGGGCTGTTGTCGTTTGGGGCTTTTGTTGGGCCATCATCAAAACGTTAATGAACTGAGGTGATTGGGCCAAAAGAAAACGAAATCAAGTTGGGCCAAGCCCATGTCGCGTCTGTATTATGATAAATACAGACGCCCTTCGTCTTCCTCCTTTACCACCTGAAATTACAGAAGAAAACAGAGTAAGAACAAGAAACAGAGCAAGAAGAGAAGAGGTTACTCGATGAATCGAGTAAGAGAGAGATAAGCAATGCGAGAGAGAAAGAAGCTTATCTCGTGGTTGAGTCGACAGAGAGTATTGAGTATTCGTCTGTGTTTCTCCTGAATCAACAAGCTTCACGTCTAAGTGTTGGTTCTCAATCTTTCTAGCTTTCTCCTTCTTCAATATTGTTTGTTCCTGCAATTCTTAAAACACAGACAAGTTAGAAACGTCGTGTTAATTGTAGTTCGAGTTTTCTAATAGTGAATTGTGGATCAACGTATGATCCACCCCAGACGTAGTGATTTATCACGAACTGGGTGAACAAATCGTTTCTTCTTTTACTTTTACGATCAATCTCTGAATCTTAATCAGAGGAATTAATCAACAAGGCGTTAATGACTTATAATTTTTTGACTTTTCACCGATTATAAATGGAGACTTATCGTGGATTCATATGAATATCGTTCTTCAAAACAATGACACTAAGATGCAAAGCTATTACGAAGAGTGAACATAGACGAGCAAAGGAACAAAGCCAACGAGGTAAAGTCCTTTATGGTAACCTAAATTGACTTGAACGTTTAATTGAATTTAAGTCTGCCACCAAAATACCTAAAATAAATCTCTGCGTAATGTTTGAAATCTTTCCCTGAAAACAACAATTACTTTTTTTTTGGTCACCTAAACAACAATTACTTAATTCTCAAAATGTATGTGTTAACATTTACGTACCGTAATTGGGAATCTAACATCTCTATCTAATTTCGGCTTCTTCAAGACGTAGTAATGGGTCAAAGTGACAAATGGCTCGATCCCTTAGAATGATTGTGCTAACTTTGTTTCTATTTAATTTTCTTAGCCTCAAATATTGCGAGGAACAATAATCGATTGTTTTAATTTTGTGGGAATGGCATGATCATTCTGTAACTCCAGTAACTGCAATTCTATAACTGCAATGTAAAATGAATGAAACTCATATAAACATTCTTTATCAATAAAATCCTTATTAGAAGTTGTTAGTATATGTTAAGTATATAATAATTTTAGAGAAAAATTTGATGTATCATTAAAAAATTATTAATATTCAATATTTATATGTTGAATATTTCTCCTGAAAGTGAAAATTTATCAAAAGACAATTTTGGTGAAGGTTAAGATTCAGCAACTGATTCAGAAACGTGTGAGGGGATTTCTGCAATTTTTTCTTTGGATAAGAAAAACAAGAAGCGTCAAACTGGAAAAAACACTTCAATTGTTGAAGAAAACGTCAAACGAGCAAAAACAACATTGGGAAAGTTTCTGAAGCTCTTCTTGAAACTCAACCATAGGTAGCACCATGGGGCAAGCAATTAAAGGCATAAGTGAGGATTGTGAATCTTCGGCCTCTTTGAATTATTTGTTTCTACTTGGTTTTTGGTAGATGGAATCGTCGACTGCGACTGAGTTTGTTTCTCTTCCATTGAAACAAGAAAGTGTTGGACCATTATTTAAAGTATTTGGGCTTCAAAATAATTGTTTGAGTAGTATTTGAAATGCGCCTAATGGACCTACGAGATTAGACTTGTTTTAATGAAAAAACATGTCATTTATCCCACGTTAAAAGTTTGTGTTATTTTTTGAGTTGTATATATAAAGACATGTTTATGTCATTGTTCAAAAAGTTAACATTATGGAGTGTGTGAGTAAGAATGGAAAGACCACACGCACGCGCCGGTGCCGACCCGAGCTAGGGCTCGGGTCTTGGGTCTAAATTTGTAAACTAAAATGAAAATCAAATTTGGTTTGGTTCAATTAAATGGATTGGTCGGATTGGTTTGGTTAAGTGAAGAAGATATTTTCTTCTCCATTCAACGAAAAACAAACAAAACCGAGTCTTGTAGGAGTTCAAATTCGACCTCTTACTTTCGCGGTAACAAGACCGAGTCTTGCACAAATCGAATTCAAACCCCTATATTCGCGGCAACAAGAAGACCGAGTCATCCTAGATTCGCGGTAACAAAAACACACAACTCAAAGCTCAATTCCCTGCAACTAAATAAGTACTCGAGACTACAAATAGAGTTTTCGTTCGTTGGTATTGGTTTCAAGTGTTCGCTGAATATGTTGATTGGTTTTATCCTGGGATTTGATTATCACTGAAAACCGTCACACTGCGAGTGATAATTTGAGTTAAGGAAAGAGATTGTTGAATTGCGACTCCTTTGTTTTTCTTAACAACACACTGTTGACAATTAATTCAATATTGATCCACATTTCCCTTTTAAGGGTTCTACAATCTTAGCTCGAATAAGATCCTTCATATTTGTGAATTGTTGTTGTGTTGTGAAAACAAGGATCTGTGAATCTTTAAATAAGATTACACGGATTGAATCAAAGTTTGTGTTTAATAGTATAAATCACTCCAATTTTTTCCGATTAACCATCGCTAAAAACGTCGAGATTTTGACTATTATAGAATCTGTGATTCGTTTCTAAAACGTTTACACGGACACATAACCAAGCTGTTTTGATTCTTTTTTAAAGCTATTTCTTGATTGTTTTTCTGTGCAAATCGTTTTGAAAAACGATTGAGCAAACCGATTTTTGCGAGTTTTTGAATTATTTTTTTGGAGTTTGTTATTTATTTTGAAACACACATAAACGAATTGTTGACTAAGTCATTATATATGATGAACTCGCAAATCAACTTACCTTCTCTAAATTTTTTATAGCATTTATAACAATAAACCTTGATAACTGATACAATATATTTACTTGTGTCAGGAGAATGGAGACCAATGTCCAAGATGTTAAATTTGTCAATATTAAACCAACTCTTACAAATGAGACAGCTCGAAGAGAATTATTCCCGGCTGATTCGGAGAGAGCAGACAAAGAGAAGGCTGAATTGGCTGCAAAAGAGAAAACCAAAAGGGAAAAAACTGTGAGTGAGAAGATCATTCATGCTCCTCCTATGCCTCCACCAGATTTCGCTTCTCTTCAAGCTTCATACCAATGGTTATTGCCTGAGAAGTTCAACGGCAAAAGCTGTAAGATGTGGTCAAACCGATGAATTTTTATCTTCATGCAATGCACCTCTCATGCTACCTCGAAGAGGATCAACCTGAAGTTAGAAAAGGATGTTGTGATGTCTATGCACTTGGAACCAAGGACTAAAAGACCGCCAAATCCTTGTGGCCTGTATTGGTTAAGAAATACAAAGTTGAAGATGATGGATGCCAAAAGCATGCAACAACAAAATTCTTGGAGTTTCATATAGTGGATAATAAGCCATTCATGGAACAAGTAGAGGATTTCCAGCGTATTTTTTAAGAATTCACATCGGAGGGAGTGTCGATCTATGAGATCTTCATGGTTAAGTGCTTCATCGAGAAGCTTTCTCCAAGCTGGTTGACTTTCAAGAACTACCTGAAGCACAAGAGAAAGGTGATGACGCTACAAGACTTGATCCAAAGGTTGAACGGAAAACAGGAACCGTCAAGCCAATAAAATCCAAGTCAAAGATCATAGCGTGAATGTGGTTGTTCACAACAACAACGTGGACTACAAGGGAAAAACCAAAAATGTGGACTACAAGGGGGAAAGGCAAGGCCTTTGAGAAACCGCCTTTGAAGCCCAATGGGAAGAATTTCAAGAGGCAAGCTCATGAACCCGCCCCTACTGTTGAGTAGAAAAAGTCTTCAAGGGCAAATGCCACTCTTGTGGTAAGCACGGTCACATGTCCAAGGATTATCATAGCAAATAGAAAGCAGGAAACTATGAGGCTGATCTTTGTGTTGTGGTTACGGAGGCAAACAACTGCCATGAGATAACTAAAGAGTGGTGGTATGATACTGGTGCTACAACCCACATTTACAACGATATGTCGATGTTCAGCACCTATCAACAGAACATGTCTGAAGAGGCACTGCTTATGGGTAAAGAGGCTGCCTCCAAGATTGAAAGAAAGGGTTCGGTGGTGTTAAAGATGACCTTGGGAAATAAAATCACGCTGAAAAACATGAAGCACGTGCCCGATATGAGGAAGAATCTGATTTTTGGAACTCTAATGTGCAAGGGTGGATTCGCGGCTCATCTTGAGAACAACATTCTCACACTCAAAAACTGAGGCGTGATCCTAGGAAGAGGCTATGTGAAGGGCAGACTGGTCAAGATGTGTGTCCAACCAGTCATCAAGCGAGTGAATAAGAGTGTTCCTAAAAATAATGTTGCTAATGTTTCTGAAAATGTTTCTGAGAATGTTTCTGATAATGTTGTAACCAATTCAATAAATAATATTAAGCATGTTGTTTACTTGCTTGAGTCCATTAATATTTGGCACGAAAGATTAAACTTGTTACTGAATTTAAACCTAATACCAAAGTTCAAAATGAGCAAAGAAAAATGTGAAGTATGCGTACAAGCTAAACTCACAAAAACACCATTACCCCAAGTACAAAGGACAACCGCACCTTTAGTCTTAATTCACACAGATTTATGTGATTTAAAATATTGTTCAACTAGAGGTGAGAAAAATATTTTGTGACCTTCATAGATGATCATACAAAATATTGTTATAAATATTTGTTACATAGCAAAGATGAGGCACTTAATAAGTTTAAAGAATAGAAGGTAGAAGTTGAAATCAACTTAATAAGACTATCAAAGTAGTGAGAAGTGATAAAGGAGGGGAATATGATGGACGATTTAATGCTTTTTGTACGGAACATGGAATCATTCATCAAACAACCGCCCCTTATTCACTGGAATCTAACGGAGTTGCGAAACAAAAAAATTGAACACTTAAAGAGATGATGAATATAATGATGCATGAATTTGGGATACCCCATAACATGTGGGGGGGAAGCATTGCTCATGACCAATTATATTCTTAACAAAATTCCGCACAAAGTCACGGAAAAGACACCCTATGAACTTTGAAAGGTGTTGTACCTTCTTATAAATACCTTAAAGTGTGGGGGTGCCTTGCAAAAGTGGCAGTGCCGCCTGCAAAAAGGTCATGATTGAACAAAAGTTTGTGGACTGTATTTTCATTAGATATGTGCACAACAGTAGTGATTATCGGTTCTTGGTCCATAAATAAGACATCCCAGATATCCATGTAAATACTGTTATGGAATCACGCAACGCATCTTTATTCAAAAATGTGTTCCCGTGTAAGGATAAGTCACATCCTAAGAGGACATGTGAGCATAGATATGCAAGTGAAGCAAGCCCTTCTTGCACTTCAGCTTCTGGAGTTGTGGAAGAGGCAGAAGATGAACCTAGACCTATCAAGAGAGCTCATAAGGAAAAATCTTTTGGTGGAAATTTCATTATGGTTTTTCTCTATGAGAACAAACCTCGAACGTTCACAGAAGCCATGACTACACCAAATGCACATTTTTGGAAGGAAGCCGTCAACAAAAGGATGGACTATTATACAAAATCATACTTATGAGTTAACCGATCTCCCTAAAGGTTTTAAAGCACTCGGGTGTAAGTGATTTTCAAAAAAAAATTGAAAATTGATGGCTCGGTAGATAGGCTAGTGGTACAAAAATTCCGCCAAAAAGAAGGTTTGGATTTATTTGACACTTATTCTCTAGTGACGAGAATAACTTCAATAAGAATGTTGATTGGTATAGCAGCACTAAGAGGCCTAGAAATCAATCAAATGAATTTGAAAACTGCTTTTCTAAATGGAGAATTAGAAGTGGAGATTTATATGAAGCAACCTAAAGGGTTCGTTGTCCCCCAACAAAAAAATAAAGTGTGTAGACTTGTAAAGTCATTGTGCGGACTTAAATAAGCACTAAAACAATGGCATGAGAAGTTTGACAATGTAATGAAAGCAAATAGCTTCAACATAAACGAGTGCGATATATGTATTTACGAAAGTGTACTCGATATGGGTATATTCTTTTATGTTTATACATAGATGACATGCTCATAATGGGTATTAAGAAAGAACTAATTGTTCACACTAAGAACATGCTTAGACAGAAGTTTGATATGAAAGACATGGGGCTTGCAGATAAAATCCTAGGAATTAAAATCATTAGGACGACTAAAGGTATTGCCTTATCCCAAATCCATTATGCTGAAAGTATACTTCAAAGGTTTAAGACTTACTCAAATGGGACATCAAAAACTCATGTCGATGTTCAACTTCATATGACAAAAATTCTGGTGAAGCGGTATCACAAGTGGAGTATGCGAGAGTAATCGGGAGTCGGATGTACTTAAAAATCTGTACTAGACCCGATTTAGTGCACACAGTAAATGTACTAAGTTGCTACACAAGTAATCCATGACATAAACATTGGAAAGGAATAACTAGAGTATTGAACTAGTTACGTTATACCAAAGATGACAGTTGGAACTATGGTAAAGAACCTGCAACTTTAGGAAGATATAGCAATGAAAATTGGATATCCGACTCCAAAAACTTGAAGTCAACGAGTGGCAACATCTTTACGCTTGCGGTTGCAGCAATGTTTTGGAAATCTTCCAACAAATAGTTCAAGCTAGATCCACTATGGAGTCAGTTCATAGCTCTTGAGCAACGGCAGCAAAAGTAGAATGGCTTCGGAAGTGGTTGGAAGATATCTCCGAGTGGGACAAACATGTGCCAGCTATTCGCATGAATGGTGATAGTCAATCAGCAATCATTAATTGCTCGTGCACATAATAGTTTGTATAATGGTAAGTCTCGTCATATTAAAAGACGCCATAAAACCATTAGGAACTTGATCACAACCGGAGTAATCAATATGGATTATGTCAAGTCGTGTGACAACCTAGCAGATCCGTTCACCAAAGGGTTGACACGAGAACAAGTTCTAAAATCTTCAAGAGGAATGAGTTTGAAGCCTAAGAATTAAGATAAAGTTTGATGGACACTCCACCTACGTGACTGGAGATCCCAAGATGTAGGTTCAAATGGAAAATTAAATCAAATGGAATCGATGAGCACTATAAGACTTTTTGTCTATACCTAGTTCCTTCAAAGATAAAAAAATGCCTCATGTGTGTATATATAAGGATAAGCATTGGCTTTTAATGATTCTAGAGTTTCATAATAGTGGAGTATGGCAGGATACTTCTGAAAAGAAACTAATGACAGATCACCTAGTGAGTGTGAAATGTGGCAGTTTCTAGCAAAATAGAGTTAGGCTAATTTCTCCAAGTTCACTCACGATAAACCACAAAATGTTCAGGGCCAAAATGAACATAAATAGAGAACAAAACTCTACCGGAAAATATTGTTGCGCGATACCTGTTGTCTAGGTTTACATTAAAGTTCGGTTGGTTCAAGACATCATGTTCACCTCTCGGCCAAGTAGATCCGACATATATTAAAAATGATTGGTTCAAAGCTGAAAAATGCAACCTATCAAATACAACTACATTTTCGCTTATACTCTCGAACGTCTGTCTAGCCTAGTCAAGTTCGTGTCTAGTCTAGTCTACATACTTTAGATTGTTTAGAGTAATATCTATTCATGTGGGCGATTGTTGGACCATTATTTAAAGCATTTGGGGTTCAAACCAATTATTTGAGTGTCAATTGAATGGGCCTAATGGGACTACGAGATTGGACTAGTTTTAATGAAACAACATGTCATTTGTCCCATATTTAAAGTTTGAGTTATATATATAAAGACATGTTTATGTCATTGTTCAAAAGGCTAACACTATAGAGTGTGTGACTAATAGACCCCGAAAGGGTCTCCGCCGCGTTTCTTATGTTGGGGAAAATTTGTAAACTAAAATTAAAATCAATTTTGGTTTGGTTCAATTAAATTGATTAGTCGAATTAGTTTGGTTAAGTGAAGAAGATATTTTCTTCTCCCTTCAACGAAAAAAAACAAGACTGAGTCTTGTGGGATTCGAATTCAAATATCCTCCTTCCACGCCTAAAATCGAGTCCAGTAGGACTTCGAATTCGACCTCCTACTTTAGCAGTAACAAGACCGAGTCTTGTGCAAATCGAATTAAAACCCCTATATTTGCGGCAACAAGAAGACCAAGTCTTCCTATATTTGCGGTAACAAACCCACCTTCTCATCCATGCCTATGAATCGATATTTTCGGAATACTACTTCACAAGAAGTCTCATACCTCTATAAATATACGACCCTAAATTAATCTTTTGGTGATTGCAATTTTCGACTCTCCAAAACAAAAACACACAACTCAAAGCTTAATTCTCTGCAACTAAGTAAGTACTTGAGAGTACAAATAGAGTTTTCATTTGTTGCTATTGGTTTCAAGTGTTTGTGAAATTAATACGTTATTGGTTTTATTCTGGGATTCAGTTATCACTAAAAACCGTCACACTGCGGGTGATAATTCGAGTTAAAGAAAAAGATTGTTAAATCTTTACTCCAATTGTTTTCCTTAGCAACATATTGTTGACAATTCAATCAATGTTGATCCGTAATTCTCTTTTTAGGATTCTATAGAAAAAACAAAGACAAATTTTAATGGAGAAATCTAATAAGAAAACATACGAACGAAACCATAACTAAAAGAAAGTTGTTTGGTGAGCGTTGCTTTTTGTGGGTCGTTAGACCAAATACTAGTAAATAATATAACTAAAAATAACTGAATTTTCTCTACCGTTTTCTTTTGTTATTTTGTACGAGAAAATGTTTGCTACAAAAAAGTTTCCATTTCTTTCTCGATCGTAATTTCTATTTCCTACAACAACAAAAAAACTATTTTTATTTCACCGCTTGATTTTATTTTCTTATTTCAAATTACACTAGTAATATTCTAAAAAACAGGTGATCTAATTGGTTTACTCCTAATTTAGCTACACCAGATGATAAATTCAAGAAAACACTTCAGCTTATGCAAAGTACCAAACGTAATATAAATATATAATAAAACTTATAATCATGGATAAACATATTTGTTAGATCTTTAACAAAACCCGTCAACCATGCCACCCACTGCAGACACCTCACCACTTGAACCTACCTTGAATGTAGCTCTTACTCCTCTGAGTGCTTCTTCAACTCCATTTTGATTATCTTGCTACCCTTCAGCAAGACATTATTCCCCCACCAGTACCTACCGAAGCGACCGTTACCATCTCCCTCATCCACCACCGACCCCTTTCCCCTCTATAGAAAGGTCATCTGCTGAAAGGCCCTATATTGACTCAATGTCTGTTGAGAATCAAATCATATCCCCACCTAAACCATCTCTCTCCCACCCATCTCTCCTTTAAGCCAACCCAACTACTTTTTTTGTCTCTTGAAAAATAAATCGCCTACCTTTTCTCAGGGCTCTCTCCTTCCCCTATGAGAGCCCCAAACCTAACCCTTCTTATGTCAAATGTCAAGAGAATAAATGATTTTAAAAAGCAAATAGCTTTAAAATTTTGGCTTAGTAATAACTATATTAACTTCGGCGCCCTTTTGGAAACTCACGTCAAAGAATATATCATACTGCCTTTAATGCAACACCTCAATAATCAATGGTCTTACTTATCAAACCATCTATAAGACGAGGATGGTCGTATAATAATTATTTGGAAAGCTCCCTTCATAGTTCATCGGCTGCACCAAACAAATCAGCAAATCACTTTTCAAGTTTCAGGGCCAAACAACATGTTCATCTACTACACATCAGTTTATGCAAAAATACTGGAGAAGAACGTGAACACTTTTGGAATGATCTCATATCAGCTCCTCAAATCCTAAGTCAGCCTCCTCTCCCTTGGGTTATTGGAGGGGATTTTAATTAGATCTTTCATCATGATGAACACTCCTCTGCTCATGTTGCTCGTATCTCTCAACAGATGGCTGACTTCAAAGCATGTTTATACCACATTGAAGTCAAAGAAATAAGGTTCCATAGCTCAATGTTTACTTGGTCTAACAGACAAGAAGGATACCTAGTTGCAAAAAAGATTGACAGAGCTCTTATCAATGAAAAATTGTTGACGTCTTACCCATTCAGTTCTACAGTGTTTCTAGCTTCGTGTTCTCAGATCATATTCCCTGTCTACTCCATATTGTCCCTCACATTCCCTGTCAAATTCTTGACTTTCTCACAAACCATCCCTAATTCCTTCCAAGATTCTATGCAAATTGGATCATAAGTGAAAACGAGTATGTGAGGCTAACCTTGTTTTTCAATATACGCAAATACAATCTCTTAGTTTCCCAACTTCTCCAAAATTTTCGGAAGAAATTTTTTGTCACGAGAATCTATTGAAACTTAAGGATATCGAAGAAGTGTTATTTAAACAGAAGTCCATGATCAATTGGCTTGCATGTGGAGACTAAAATACTACATACTTTAATAAGGTTGCTAAAACACGTTCTGCCTACAACGCCATTTGTTCACTTCAAAGTATGGACAGATCATCGTCCACTGACCTCCAGATGATGGCCAACATTGTTGTGTCCCATTTTTCAGATATCTTGGAGCTTGTTTCCCTCCCTCTGCTATCACCTTACACTAGTCTTCGTCTTTCTCAATATTGTTGCACTCCTTCAAATTATACTACAATTTAAAGATTACCATCAAATGAAGAAATTGCAAAGCTCATCCAAAAACTAAACCCATATAAGAGTCTTGGACCAGACAGCCTTACCTCGGGTTTTTATAAAGCCGCTTGGCAAATATTGGGAGTCAAAACAGTGAAAGCAATCAAGAACTTCTTTGTCTTGCCTTCATTACTTGCAACAACAAATGCAACAATCCTCACGTTAATCCCCAAATTTACTGGAGCAACTATAATAAAAGATTATCAACCTATTTCTTGTTGTAAACGCTTTACAAAGCAATTTCGAAGATTCTTGTGGCTAGAATTAAACCTTTACTCCCTAAGATTATATTACCAAATCAGTCGGCATTCACTAAGAGAAGGCTCCTCATCGAAAATTGTCTGCTTGCATCAGAGGTTCACTACAAGAAAACTCGGCTTTTGCGATGGCAAAATGCCTCGCGAAGCTGTCGCAAAAGGCAAACAGAAAAGCCCTTGCGACGTTCAACCAAAATGTCGCAAATTTATTTTCCTAGCGGAAACGTCGCAAACCTTGCGATGGACAAAAAATGTCGCAAAGGTCTTGCAAGACGAGATGTCGCAAGAGCTTAGCAAAACCTGCGATGAAAACACGTTGACTTCTTTGCGAGTCTTTAGCGACATTTGCTAGAGGAAACCCTGCGACGTCCGTGCGAGGCAAACGTTACGAGGAGGTAGCTAGGCCGTCATTTGTGATAGAATTAACACCAAAGATTAACTATACTTGCGGAAAATAAAGAGAGAATTAAGGGAGAATGTTAGAGAAGACTCTTCTCTTCTTCTTACTTATGAAAACATATTACAATGAGTGTTTATATAGAGGGAGATACAAGAGAGAAAATGCAAAGTAGAAAAGGAAAAATAGGAAAAAATAAAAATAGGAAAAGGGAAAATAGGAAAACGGAAAAATAGAATTAGAACCATATCTTGGGACAATCTATTTTTTCCTTTTTTCCAAACGGCTATGCTGCCCTAAAACTCTTTCTCCTTTGCTTCTAGAATAAGCGTATCCTAGGGTAAATGGACTCGACTAGTACTCCCCCTCAAGCTAAACCGTAAGGAACGAAGGCTTAGCTTGGAAACCTGAACACTACACCTCATTAAAAACCTTGGTAAGGAAAATCACGTGGGACAAAACTTTTAGCCAAGGGAAAAATAGTGTGTAGAACTCGGGTTTAGAGGACATGAAGTCAAGAGCGTTCCAAGCTCACAAGACCAAGCTTACTATATATGTGATTACAAACCTTGGTACTTACGGCTTTGGTGAAGATGTCCGCCAATTGATCCTCACTTGGTGTATAACATGGGAGAACTACACCTTCTTCTATGCGCTCACGAACTTTGTGACAATCCACTTCAACGTGCTTAGTTCTTTTGTGAAAAACGGGATTGGATGCTATGTGAATTGCTGTTTGGTTGTCACAATGCATAATAGTTGGTTCCTTTGCTTCTTGGCCTAAGTCCTTGAGAAGAGATCGCAGCCATACCAATTCATCGGTCAGCCTCCTCATCGCTCTATACTCTGCTTCGGCACTCGAGCATGCCACCACCTTTTGCTTCTTTGTCTTCCAAGTCACTAGGTTGCCTCTAACGAATGTACAATACCATGTGGTAGACTTCAAATCATTCCTATCTCCAGCCCAATCCGCATCACAATATACCGTAATATCCGAGCTCTCATTCTGTCCCATCCAAATGCCTTGATTCGAGCTTCCTTTGAGATACTTGAGAATCCTCTCCATCATTGTCCAATGATACTTTGTTGGTGCTTGCATATGTTGACTAACTTGATTCACTGCAAAACACAAGTTTGGCCGAGATATTGTAAGATAAATTAGCTTGCCAACAAGCCTCCGATATTGTGGAATGTCGTCAAATGGTTCGTCGTTCCTCTCCCCCTTTTGGTTGACCATGTAGAAGTCTTCAAGAGGAGTCTTGGCTGGTCTACAATCCTGCATAACCGTCTCATTAAGCAAATCGAGATTGTATTTTCGTTGAGAAAGAAATAAGCCATCCGAAGATCGGCAAATTTCAATCCCTAGAAAATACCGTAGTTCCCCAAGATCTTTCATGTCAAAGACAGATTTAAGATAGATCTTGGTGGCTGCAATGCCGTCCTTATCATCACCGAAGATGATAAGATCATCGACATAGATCAAAACCACCACAATACCTTGGGGACCCTTAAGGGTAAAGAGAGTGTGATCCGCTTTGGATTTTTTTGAACCCACGATCTCGAAGAGTGAAGCTAAGCTTTGGTACCAAGCTCTTGGTGATTGCTTCAAGCCATAGATTGCTTTTCGAAGCCTTAGAAGTTTTTCAGGAGGGAACTTAGAGTCAAGACCGAGAGGCGGGACCATGTATACCTCCTCATCAAGTTCACCTTGACGGAAAGCATTCTTGACATCCATCTGCCACAATTCCCAAGATAGATTAATAGCTAAGAAAAGAACAACCCTTACTGTGTGGAGCTTGGCACCCGGTGCAAATGTATCGGTAACGCCATAGGTTTGTGTGAAACCGCGAGCAACAAGTCGAGCTTTGTATCTCTCAATAGTTCCATCACTCTTGTATTTGATGGTAAACACCCACTTGGATATCACGGCTTTCTTGCCTTTAGGTAAATCCGCCTCATCCCATGTTTGGTTTCTTTCCATATCATGAATTTCATCATCAACCGCAACCTTCCATTCCTTGATTTGCTTAGCCTCATCATAGCTTTGGGGAACCTGGTCCAACACAATTTTGCCAAGAAAAGCTTGAAAATCAGAAGGTAAAAGGTCAATCGAAAAAACCGTTTGAGGCGGTTAGGCCACAACTTGAACATTGTAATAGACCATCGTGTTTCTCCAATTAGAGGGGTCTTTTTGAATCCGTGTGCTTCTCTGGAGAGGTTGAGTACCGATTGTTGGTTCTACTATTGGAGCAACCGGTTCAGGTCCGGGAGACGGATCTGTCACAATATGATTGTTCGGTAAGTCTTGCGGACCCGGAATGTGAATAGAACCGTGGTCTTGGGTGCAAGGCTGTTGATCCGTAAGGATTGGTGCACTCGGGGCACTTGGATCCCGGAGAGAAGTAGGCTGGGTGCTTGGAGCCTGAGGAGAAGGTTGGGGGACGTTTGTAGCCTCGAAAGATTCAATCATGGGGTCTTGAGTCCGATGAGTACTTCGGGAGTTTGGAGCCGAGGATGAGTCTGCTACGCCTAGGTGGTGAAGGAGGAACTGTAAACTGGCAAACCTATCCATTGCTGGTTCTGACAAATCACGGAGATCCTCTCAATTCCTTTCTCCATAGAATCCACGATCCTCAATGAATTTTACATCCCGAGAAACAAGAATCCTCTTAGGAACTGGATCCTAACATTTGTATCCTTTTTAGGTGGATGAGTAACCTAGGAACATGCACTTCTTGCTCTTGGTTTCAAGTTTGTTCCTAAGATCTCCGGGCACTAAGACAAAACATACACAACCAAAGACACGTAAGTGATTCAATGGAGGTTCAATTTTGTTTAATACCTTGTATGGAGACACATCTTGGAGAATTTTTGTTGGTGTCCGGTTAATGAGATAACATGCTGTCATGACTGCATTCTCCCAAAAACATTTAGGGACATTCGTATGAAACATAATGGATCTTGTAACCTCCATCAAGTGATGGTTTTTCCTCTCCGCAACCCCGTTTTGCTGTGGGTTCTAAGGGCAACTTGTTTGGTGTAAGATCCCTTGTTTGGTTAGATGCTCTTGGAAGATTTTACTCATGTATTCGCCTCCATTATTTGTCCTAAGTACCTTCAATTTTTAGTTAAAGTGGTTAGTTACATAAGCCTCAAAATTTTTAAAGGCATCAAAGACTCTATTTTTTGATGGCATAAGGGTTATCCATGTATATTTCGACTTTTCATCTATGAATGTGACAAAGTATTTATGGTGATCTCTAGAGGCACAAGGAGAAGTCCAAACATCTGAATGCACAAGATCGAAACAATTTTCATAGATATTAGAAGATAATAGATAAATCGATTTGCAATGTTTTCCTAAAATGCAAGCTTCACAATCAATATTGTCAAACAAATTATTAGGCAACATAAGTTTCATAGCACGAAAATGAGGATGACCAACTCTAGCATACCAAACACGATTACTAAGGCTTCCAACAGCCGAATTAGACACAACCGAACTAGTGCGACTATTCCTAGATAAGAACTTAGGATCTTCAATAATATAAAGTCCATTTTGCACTTTCCCTTGTCCAAGCAAGCGTCCGATATCAATATCCTGGAATTTCACATCGTTAGGTCCGAAGATAGCATAACAATATAAGTCCAAAACAGCCCTCCTAGCCGATAACATATTCGAGCTAAACTCCGGTAAATAGAAGGCCCTAGATTTCTTATCAAATAGATCTAGATTCCCTACTCCACTAACCGATATCCTATTTCCATTTGCTATCACAACACTTCCCACTGCTGGTTCTATGTTACTAACTAACTCCTTATCACTAATCATATGATGAGAGGCTCCAGAGTCAATAACCAAAAGTTTAAAGAAAGTTCGAGTGTAATAGCAGATACTGGAATTCCTTGAGGATTTAAGAGAGTTGATTAGAGATTCAAGGTTAGATCTCTTTATGTCTCCATTGAACGAAGATGAGGTTGCGGTCAAGTGTTCTTGATCCTTGGAAGGGGCCGAAGGCGAGCCAAGCATATGCCCATGATCTGCCAAGACTTCATGAGACAAAGTTAGCCTTGAGATCCTTGAACCTTGATTGCTTGAGGTGTGGATAAAGCACCCAACATTTCTCCTTGGAGTGGCCTTTCTTCTTGCAGTAGTCACAAACGGGCTTTTTCCTCTCCTCAAACTTCCCTTGGGCCTTATTTGCGGTAACAAGACCCGAGCTTCCTTTTCCTTCAAAAAACTCAATGGATCCTTGCTCTTTTTGGATTTGGGAGCACACATCTTCAATACTAGGAAGGGATCTGGAGCTTGCGGCTGACCTAAGGTGTGCTTCACAAGGTCCTTGTAATCCGGATTAAGATTCATCAAGAGGTTGAAGACCTTATCCTCTTCGTTCCTTTCCCTAATTACCTTTGGATCCACGGAGAATGGCCTTAACATGTCAAGTTCTGCCCACAAAGATCTAAACTTCCCAAAATATTCTGTGAACTCCATTTTCTCTTGAGAGAGGTTGGCTAGAGTCTTCTTCACTTCGAAAACCCTTGTGAGATTTGAGACATTCCCATAGACCTTCTTTAAAGTGTCCGACAACTCCTTAGCCGTCTCACAATAGGAGTAAGCCTCAAGAACTGGCCGATCTAGAGAGCTTTGGATGATAGACTTGACAGCTTGGTCCATTTAAAACCATTCATCATCCTCGTCAAGAAGATCATCCTCGTCCATGTCACTATAAAGAGATTCCCTTGGAGATCTTTCCCTTACAACGTGGCTCCAAAAAACCCCTTCTTGTGCAAAGCATGGTCTTCAATGTTCGAGCCCAAAGTAGATAATTGACAGCGTTGAGTGTCATGGAGACCATATGAGACTTGGCTTGGGTGAAATCCATTGCTTATACGAACAAAACTTCTTCACACCTTATCCTTGAGAATCAAAAGACCCGTAAACTTGAAATTTGAGGAAAGATCATACCTTTGTAGAGAAGACTTGGAAATCTTTTCCTCTGTTTTTGGAGTTCTTGCTTTGCAAGAAATCGAAAAGGAAAAGAGAAACCTGAGAAGATTAAGAGATTAAAGAAGAAGAGAATGACCAAGAATCATTGCTCTGATACCATGATAGAATTAACACCAAAGATTAACTATACTTGCGGAAAATAAAGAGAGAATTAAGGGATAATCTTAGAGAAGACTCTTCTCTTCTTCTTACTTATGAAAACATATTATAATGAGTGTTTATATAGAAGGAGATATAAGAGAGAAAATGCAAAGTAGAAAAGGAAAAATAGAAAAAAGAAAAAATAGGAAAATGGAAAATAGGAAAAATGAAAAATAGAATTGGAACCACATCTTGGGACAATTTATTTTTTCTTTTTTTTTCCAAATGGCTATGTTGCCCTAAAACTCTTTCTCCTTTGCTTCTAGAATAAGCGTATCTTAGGGTAAATGGACTCGACTAATTATTTGCGAGTCTTTCGCGAGGGTGCCGTATGCGACTCTTACGCGTAGAGGGCGCCGTCTGCGACTTCCTTGCGACGCCCTATGAAATTACTAAAACAAAAAAAAAACTAAAATTTTAAAATTATAAAATAAATTTTTAAAAAAATAGTTTTTTAATCAAATTAAAAAAATTTTACAAAATGTTTTTTTAAAAATCAAAAATTGTCTGATTGGTCTAAATTTCCCGAGCCGGATCTGGTGTCTTCGTCTTCAGCATTGATCTCTGCAAATGCATCAGCTAGCTTTGGATCCTTCTTGGCTAGTACAGACCACAAGCGGTCGTAGGTCGTGATTTTCTTCTTAACTTTGGCAAGCTCGGTGTTAGTCTGATCTAACTCTTGGATCTGCCGATCGACTATCTGTTGCAGGTCACTTGTTGTTTTTGAGGACTGTGAAAATCCTTCAGGTGAGATACACAACTCAATCCTAGAGCCGAGAGAACCTGTTCCACATAATCTCCCTTTTTACGGGGAGCGATTGAATAAAAGAAATACAATCGAAAGTTATATTCATTAGCTAAAATAGAAGGTAAATGAAGAATATAAAATTTATTTTACCTCAGAATAGATCTGGTTCTTTTGCGCCGTAGATAATCCCCCAGATGCAGAGCTCTCATCACTGCATTCTTGAGTCGATTCCTGCAACTTTGCAGTGACGTCATTGTACAGCTTCTCAGATTTTTTGTCAACAAAAACTCTGGCTTTGTTCCGCGTGGTGATGTACAGAGTGCTAAGGATATCAGGGTGGGTATCCCCAGATTCTTCTTGCTGAGAAATATTAAAATAAGGCGATATATTTAATTATTTTTTTTAATTTTAAGTAAAAATATTTACCAGTTTGCGGGATCGAGTTTTGAATGATGTTCTGCCCGAACAATGCTTGTGCGGACCGCTCCCATCAGGGTCAGAAAACCGAGCTGCCCGACAGCTTACGCTTTTCTTCTGGGATTTTGGATCCTCCCAGTACCGAATTAATCTTTCCCAGACCGAATCCTTGAACCACTGCGGCATGGTCTCGTTGCCTTTCTTCTTCCACTTACTCTTCCAACGAGCACCTCATCGTTCATCCGTCTACGCAAGACCGGCTCAAAATCTTTGCGGACTAGACCGGTAATGGAAACCTCCCAGTGAAAACGTTGCTACAAAAAAAGATTTACAAATTATAGTTAATTGGATGTAATAAACATTGTAATAAAGTTAAAGAATAAAATTTTTTTACCGCAAACGTTCTAAACCATCTATCGATGATGTGGATGGGTGTTCGGCTAAAATTAGAATGCGGATCCTGGAAATCTCGTTCAAAGATCTCTCGAACAGTCGTTGGTAAAATCCCGTCGTCATCAAACCTATATAAAATAATTTAATTTAATTTAAACTCACTAATAATAAAAGTATAAACTATTAAAATTAAAATTAAAAAGTAATACCACAAAGTTCTCGGCGGACGGTTCGGATGAAGATTAGGAAGAAACTTGCGGACCGGATCTGACAGTATGTCCTCGATATTCATCCCCGTAGTAGCATCTAGTGTCAGGTACTGGGGCACACCGGGAGGTGCACGAACAGTATCAGCGACTGGCTAATACCCCGACTGAGAGGTGAAACTAGCACCAGGCGTCGAGGGAACAAATGTTGAACCCGATCCAGGAGTCGCCGAGGGGAGCTCACTGACATCAGATAAATAACGAGTGTAGGGATTATGAGATCTAGACATCTGAAACAAATAAAAATGAAATTACGAAAAGAGAGTACTAAATTAGTGTAATTAACGTTATGTAAACTCGAAAGTTAGTTTAAAAACTTAAACCAAAAAATAACATTTATAAAATCCAAAATTCATGTTATAAAACAAAAAAAGATTTGATAATTTTTAATAACATTTGATAAATATGATAATTGTATAATAAATTTATAAAAATGCTATTAAATCCGAAAAACTAATTTATAAATCAAAAAAACATTTTAAAAATTCTTAATAGCGTTTAATAAATCAGAAATTAAAAAAAACGTTTTTAAATCCGAAGATTAATTTAGAAATAAAAAAAAAGTTTTTAAAATTTTTTAAAATGTTTAATATATCAGAAATTTAGAGTACTAAATTAAAAAAAACATTTTTAAATCCGAAAATTAGTTTAGAAATCTTTAAAACGTTTTAAATTTTTTTTTAAACGTTTAATAAATGCAAAAGTTATATAAAAAAATTTTACAAAATGTTTTTAAATCCGAAAATTAATTAATAAATCAAAAAAACGTTTAAAATGCGAAAATCGTTTTATAATTCCGGAAGAAAAATTGAAAAATTGTTAGTAAATTCCCAATATACGATATCCGACTTCTAAGATCCTAAATCTAAAATTCCAATCCTAAATCTAAAAATCTAATCCTAGATCTAAAAATCCAATCCTAGATCTAAATTTCAAATCCTAGATCTAAATATCAAATCCTACATCTAACCATAAAATCTAATGTACCTTGAGAGGTGGAGCACTTCGCCGGCGCCGGTGGGAGCAGGAGACGGAGGAGTTGCCAGTGGTAGGATGAAGGAGGAGAAGGATGAGGAGAGAGAAGAGGATGAGGAGGATGAGGAGAGAAAAGAGGAAGAAGACACGGAACTGCTCCGGCGGAGGAGGCGGAGACGCGAAGGAGAAGGCGGTGTCGGAAAGGTCGGCGGAACTGGCCGGAGTTGGTGCTGCACTTCGTCGCTGGCGAGAAAGGAGAGAGAAGAAGAAAATTTT
Source organism: Lepidium sativum (assembly GCA_023374145.1). Lineage (NCBI taxonomy): Eukaryota > Viridiplantae > Streptophyta > Magnoliopsida > Brassicales > Brassicaceae > Lepidium > Lepidium sativum. Next base: position 7,696 of record JAKUCM010002462.1, on the reverse strand, counting down.
GCGAAGTGGAGAAGAAGAAGAAAAGAGTTTCATGGGCTTTAAAATTAGATGGCCATCGCATGGCTCTCGCAGGAACGCGATGGCCTTGCGACGCCACTAGGGTTTAGCTCGTTTGCGAGGCCCTTGCTACAACATGACACAAGATGTCGCAAAGGCGTAGCAAGGGCTATATTTAAAAAAAAAAAACAGACCCGAGATGAGAAGTAGCTAAAGGAAAAAAGTATTTTGCTAGGCAATTGCGACATATAAGCATTACAAACTTGCAACATTTTCCACACGAAGGTAGGAGCCTAGCAAATCTTTCTTCGTAACAAAAATGGAAAGTTGAAAATTGTTTATATTCCCACTACTTTCTCTCTCTAACTTCAAATGAGTTGTTGAGAAAATAAATGGACATGGAGGGTTATTTATAGGGGAAAAAGGAGACCTTGCTATGGAATTCCGATGTTTCATATGCCGCATAGCAAGGGTGTTGCAATAAAAAGTGGTGTCGCAAGAGCGTCGCAGACTTGCGACATCAACTTAGAAACGTCGCAGGGCCCTTTCATCTATTTTAAAATATTTTTAAAAACAAGATTTTCAGTTTTACAAATACAATAAGATACTAACATTAATGGAAAGTTGTCTCAAACATTTAATTTAATTATTCTGTTATTCTTCATCGGTATCTTCCTCTTCTTCTGTGTCTTCCTCGGTCTCGTTGAACTCTTCAGAATCATCATGATCTTCGGTTGGATCATTAGGAACAATATCTCTACTTCTTGTTGTGCATGTATGATTTGTTATGTGGACTCAACAGCTATAGCGAGTTTTGATGATCTTTCTTGTTGCATTACCACATCATCGGCTTCCACCATTATACGACCTCTTGGATTCACTTTTATAACAGAAAGCCACGTCTCACGCCTTTGACTTATACGAGGATATGAAATAAAACACACTTGTTCTGCCTGACATGCTAGAATAAACGGGTCAAACTTGGAATACGTCATGTTTCCATTAACATATGTTACCCCTAAGTTATTAGTGTGTACTCCTCGACCGGCCGTCGTATTGTACCAATGACATTGAAACAAAACGCATCGCAATCCAATTACTCCAAGATATGTGACTTCTATATTGTCCGACTTGGGTTCTTTTAGTTTGAACTGCTGGACTAAAGTAATATGATGTGAAATGTGATTTTTCCTCAATTATACTTCCTGCAACGGTCAATCCTTCCATTTTTTCTTGGTTTTTTACCTTCCTTACAAGATGGTCCATGACTCGCTCAAACGGGTACATCCATCTAAATTGAACGGGCCCACCAAGAGCTGCTTCATGTGGTAGGTGGATTAGAAGATGTTCCATCACATCAAAAAATGTAGGAGGAAAAATATTTTCCAAGTTACAAAACAACATTGGAATGTTACTTTCTAATTGACTTATGCCATCCACTGTTAGTGTTCGTGTACAAAGATCCCTAAAAAATCCATCGATCCCTACATATTAGACAAATCACTTTTATAAGCAAATCACTCTTATAATTACACCAATTAGACAAATCAAAACTATAAAACCATTTACCGGCTATTGATTCATGAACAGTAGTTGGAAGCAGCTCGAGTAATGCAAAAGGAAGAAGTCGTTGCATGAATACATGACAATCGTGACTCTTCATACCCGATATTTTTTCCCTTGTTCTATACACCTTGCGAATTTAGACATGTAACCATCCGGAAACTTAACATAAGACGCAATCCATCTAAACAAGGTTTGTTTAGCTTCTCCTGACAAACGGAATATCGGAATCGGTTGCTTTCCATCCATCGTGATATGTAATTCCGGTCTTGCACATATTTCGGCCAAGTCCAACCTGGCTTTGAAATTATCTTTACTCTTGCCCTGCACATTTAAAATCGTGTTCATAATGTTGCCAAAAAACTTTTTAACAATGTGCATCGAATCCAGATTATGCTATAGTAAGTGATATTTCCAATATAAGAGTTCCCAAAAGATACTCTTCTTGTGCCAATTGTGAGAGTCACCATATTCGTCAGGCATGTTTCCTAGAATGTGCCAATTACCCCCATGTTCACATGTTTCCTGAGCACCATAATGATCTATTTGCTCCAACATCTCACTGCGTGACATGTATGTTGGGGGAGGAACACGCACAACCTTGTTTTTCTTGAAAAATTTCTTGTTCGTATGGATGATGCATGAACAGAAACCGACAATGACAATCAAACCAACATGATTTCTTGCCATGCTTTAATTGAAATGCATATAACCAACCCATACAATATAGACAAGATAACCTTCCATGTGTCATCCATCCTGATAACATACCATACGCTGGGGAGTCACTTATTGTCCACAATAAAACAACGCGCATGTTGAAATTTTGCTTCTGCGAGTAATCGAATGTGCAAATACCCTTATACCATAACTGTTTAAGCTCGTGTATCAGAGGTTGCAGGAACACATCGAGGAAACGCTTCAGATGACTAGGACCTAGCACTAGAATAGTCATAAACAAAAATTCTCTTCGCATGCACATATCCGGTGGAAGATTATACGGTAGAAGATTATACTGTGTCAATATGACAGGCCATAGAGAATATTGTCTACCAGATAAACCAAATGGGCTAAATCCATCAGTGCATAAACCTAGATATACATTCCTAGACTCTTTAGCAAAGTCAGAATGTACCGTTTGAAAATGTTTTCAAGCCTTTACATCTGACGGATGTGTAACCTCCCCATCATTTACTTTATGTTCAGCATGTCATCTCATTGCAGATGAGGTCCTCTTCGATTGATATAATCGTTTTAACCTATCAGTGATTGGAAGGTACCACATACGTTTGTATGGGATACGCGTCTTTCCCTTTGTTGCACAGTATCTTGGCTTTCCACAAAAATGACATTTCTGCAACTTATCATCATCTTTCCAGAAAATCATGCAATTTTCACTACAAACATCAATCATTTCAGATGGTAATCCTAGACCCACAACCACCTTCTGCATTTCATAATAACTCTCAGCAGAATTATTATCTTCCGGCAAATACTCTTTAAGCACATCAGCAAATTCATTCATACTTCTCTCACTTATGTTTCCTTCACTATTAATAGATATCATCCTAGATGCTAATGACAGTTTAGATAGACCATCTTTACATCCCTCATATATGGGTTGATTTGCAGCATCTAGCATATCATAAAATTGTTTTGCTTCCGGGTTAGGTTCTTCCATAATATTTTCAACAACACCAGGAAAATTCCCATGATATATATCTGTAACCATATCATGAGACATATTTCCTTGTAGATGAGCGTAGTTTTCAAACATACTACCACTATAGTTGTTATTAGCATATTCCTGACTAGCTTGATCATTACCACGAGCACCCGTATTACTACTTCCAGCACAAAAACTATACTCATCCCCATGCGAAAACCAGACATAATAGTTTGGAGTAAATCCTCTATTATAAACGTGTTTTTTTACCATATCGATATTCAAATATTTCATGTTTCCACACTTTATACATGAACACAATATGTTACCGTTATTTGGAGTATATGGTTATTTGCCGCCTGCTTTATAAATGTCTGCAGCCCATTTCGGAACTTCTTCGTCACTTCTCTGGTCTCCATATCCCTTCGATTATACATCCATCATCGTAAAGTGAACACTTCATGTTCTGACGTCATTTTTTCATGATTTATAATTTATTAGACTTTTTTTTCAAACGAAATTTTCTCTTACTAGTTTCTCTCTCTTATTATTTCATGTTTGGTGTCAAAATACATTCTCATGTGGGGATATTTATAGGGAAAACAGAAATTCTGCTACGAATTTGCGATGTCCCAAAAGTCACACGAAAAACCAACGCAAATATGTCGCAAACATGCAATAGAAATTCTGTCTCGCAAGAACGTCGCAGGTTTGCGATGCTTTTGCGTCCTCATCTCCTTCATACTCTATGAGAATAAATGGATCCATACACGATGATTTTGAAGAGACAAGAGGACTAAGACTAGGGGATCCACTGTCCCCTTACCTCTTCAACATAGCAAAGAATGTCCTCTCAATCCGCCTAAATGGAGCTGCAGTATCTAGACTTATAGGTTACCATCCCAAATGTCGATATTCTCAAGTCACACACATATGTTTTGCAGAAGACTTGCTTGTGTTCACTGACGGCTCTCCATCCTCACTTGGAAACACACTGAGAATCCTTAAGGGCTTTGGAGATGCTTCATGTCTAAATATTTGTTGTGGTAAATCTTGTTTCTTCCCTGCATGAATCTCTTAGCACTCAATATCTTCGTTTAAAGCGTTATTTGGAATGCAAAAAAGGACTCTTTGTGTCCGCTACTTTGGACTCCCTTGACGCTCCAAAAAATTAACTTTACTTGATTGTGCCCCTTTGATCCAGAAGATAAAATCCAAGATTGAAGCTTGGTCTTCTAAGTACCTGTCTCTAGCAGGTAGAACTCTGTTATTGAATACAGTTATTACATGCATTACTAACTTCTGGACTGCAACATTCATCATGCCAAAAAAGTGCATTAAGGAAATAAATTCCATGTGTTCTGCTTACTTGTGGAAAGGTTACTTAGAAGGGAAACATGGAGCAAAGTTCTCCTCGGAGAATGTAACTAAGTCCAAAGAGCAAGGATGAATTGGTCTTTGGTGGTTTGGAACATTGTTTCAGCATTGAAACTTTTGTGGATGTTTTTCTTTCAGCAAGAATCGATTTGGGTTGCCTGGATTCATGAAAATGTGATCAAAGACATTAAATTTTGGAATATCAAAGCATCACAACATCACACTTGAAACTTCAAACAACTAATGAAGCTCCGCACTACTGCAATGCAATGGATAAGATTAATACATGGGAATGGGAACACATGCAACTTTTGGAAAGATCCATGAACAAAATTTGGGCCTTTTGAGAGTTCATTGGAATTCAAGGACCGAGACTAACATGTATCACACTCTCTGCAAAACTAGACTCAATTTGGGATGTTGATCATTGGCGTCTTCCACCTACAAGATCATACAAATTAGAGCAGCTGCATATAACATTTACAAGCATCACCTTAACCAATTCTCAAGACACTTATGAATGGCGGCACATCAATGGTAAAGCAAGCAAATGTATTGGTTCTGGCCTAATCTATTAGCACATCAGAGGAGATAATCCAATTGTTAACTTGGAAAATATTGTTTGGCTGAAAAAGGGAATACCTAAGCACTCAACACTTTCATGGCTAATAGTCCTGAATCGCTGCCCCACGCGTGACTGCTTGCTAGCATGGGGTCTCACTACTCCTCATCTTTGCCTCCTCTGCAACTCACTATTAGAGAGCCATAATCATCTCTTCTTCGAGTGTGAGTATTCTTCCAAAATCTGGAGTGATTTTACACAAAATCTACATGCGCTAAGATTTCCAAGGTATTGGGAGGACATGATTGCAGATCTCGTCTCTCTCAAATGTTGGAAACATGATCGTTTTCCCCTCTTTATTATCTGACAAGCCTCTCTTTTCTCCATCTGGTCTGAATGGAACAATAAACTCCACATGCATCCCAATCGACCTATGCAAGCTCTTATTACCAACATCAAATCAACAATCAAAAATAGAATTGTTGGGATCAGACTTCACAATCTAGTGCTAGCGAGCGCTCTGCTCTAGCGATGGTTCTTTATTTCTTGAACGACCTCTTCGTCTTCTTTTCTCCGATAATGAGATCATCATTTACCTATTCTGCATTAGAGGCTTTAATTAGTGGATTAAATAGATTCTAAATTATTGGGGTTTAACTTATATTTTGTAAAACACTTGAAGTTCAGCTTCATTTAAATTAATAGCATCTAAATTTTATCGAAAAAAAAGGAAAAAAAAAGAGACAAATTTGTTAGATTATGTTTTCCAAATGAAATAATAGTTATACAACAAGAATTATATAAGAGGGCCCAAATAAAAAAAGTTAAAAGGCCTATTATCAAGTACAGAACTCAGATTTCCAAATCTTACAATGAATCTTTCTTTTGACCAAAAATGTAAAAAGATAATGGCTCTTTCAAGCAAAATGAAAGTTTTATCAAAATGATTTTGTTTTTCAGTGAAACTATTATTTCACATAATAATTTTTTTCATATAAAGATCATATGATAAATTTTCAAATAAATGACTGTAAATTGATTTAGCATTGATAGTAATATCATCTAACATAAAAAAAAAACTAACTTCATCTCGACGTTTGAAAATTGGATATATAGTAAATTTTACTTAAATTTTAATGATAGAGACAGAATTTTAAACAAATTGTATACACTAAAAATAGAATAAGCGAACATGCAAGCCTTAGTCAGAGTGGACCAAGGATCAAAGAGAAAATGATACAGTACAAACTAACTTACCATAAACCATAAATGTCAGAAGATCTAACGGTTCAGATAAAAGATAACAAAATTGGACGATCTAATTCAAACCATCTCTGATTTATCCGTCACGAGAACACACTAATACACAAACACAAACACTTGTTTTCATTTTTGTCTGAATGGAAACAAAAGCATGCGACATCTATGTGTCTTTTATATCTCTTGGAATCTCAACTTTTTAATCCAGCGATGAAAGAGAAAGAGACAACACAAAAAGAGAGTTAAGTGAGAGAGAGTTAAAGCTTTGATTCTTCAAATCTTCTACTGAAGCTGCCATTTTCAACGAGCTCAAACACAAACCCTAGAAACAATGACGCCGACACAAATGCTTCTTCTTCTCTTCGTTCTCGTCACTAACCAAGTTGGAGCAGAACCCGCCGACGAGTTAAGTACATTAATGGAGATTAAATCAGAGCTTGATCCAGAAAACAAACATTTAGCTTCATGGAGGATTAATGGAGATCCGTGTAAAGACTTTGAAGGCATTGGTTGCGATTGGAAAGGACATGTTGCAAATATGTCATTACAAGGAAAAGGACTTTCTGGTAAAATCTCTCCGAACATTGCTAAACTCAAACACTTGACGGGTTTGTTCTTGCATTACAATGCTCTTATCGGTGGTATTCCCGAAGAATTTGGTACCTTGTCGGAGCTTACGGATCTTTATCTCAATGTTAATAATCTCTCCGGTGAGATTCCTTCAAACATTGGGAACATTGAACGCTTACAAGGTTAGTGTTTTATCTTTGGTTTCTGCAAAGTAATTATGTTTCTGATTTGAAATCTAGAAATCTGAGCTCCTTGTTTTAAGGGGTTTAGTTCAAGTTACTCGCTTTACTATTTCTGGGTTTTGAAATTGTTTTTGAAATTATTTGAATTTGTGAATATGATTGCTTTTTTGGAATATAATGCTTTATTGATCTGTCTTTCAAAATGTCCTTTTCATGTCTTTTTGTTCGGATTTTTTCTTTTTGTAATTTTCTCATAAGGAAGAATACTTTGAATAGTCAAGATTTTTGTGCTACTTTAGATTTGAACCATTACATTTGTTTACTTGCTTCCAAAAGGATACGGACGAGAATTGAAGATACTTGTACTTCTCTTGAGTAATCTTGTTTATTTAGGTAATTAATATAATTAGCCCGAGAAGCTTTAATTTGAGGTTGAAATTAGTACTAGGACAAAACTTCTAAATCTAGAATCTAGTTTTTTAAGTCAACGGATAAAAACCATACTAAGCCTCAAATCTC
>JAKUCM010002461.1:0-19363 GCA_023374145.1 Lepidium sativum | reverse complement strand
GAGAGAGAGAGTTTTATAAATAGTTATAATACAAATGTCATATAGTAACAGAAATATCATAACATATTTATGTCGAATAAATATAATTTATACAATGGAATTACAATACTTTATAATAAATAAAATTCGTAATAATTAAAAATATTATAAATTATTACTAATATTTATAATTATAATATAATTGTTATTAAAATTTTATTGTGAAATTATTTTATTATTATAATATTTAACACAATTAGGAAGTTTGGTACGCTTTTGACGAACGGACTCCAATAATAACCATTAATATACTAATCAATCCATTTTCTTTTAAACATTCGCAGATGTTGTAATTATTATTTTATAAAGTCAAGATTGACTCGTGGACGAATGATATACCTTGAAAGCCATTGCACCAACCAAAATTATCATATTTTGTTAGAAAACCTAACGAAAGTGAGTCAAATGACGATTATGTCATTTACTAACCACCGACTACCCCAATTCCAAAAAGTACTACTAAGTATACTCACTCACGCGTTTTTAACATTTAATTATTATTGGGAAATACACATTTAATTATAAAGGTGTCCCATATTGGTACGTGTCTTCTCGATATTTAGAGATTATTTCCACTGAAAATTTATTTACAAGAAAATAAGAAAAAGTAAAATAAAAATCTTACCAAACAACGTAACAAAAATATCACTAAAACACAAATGATCCAATCTTTAATTTAGTTAGACATAAAATTCAATATTCAAATTCCATTCTGCTCCAATTAGAATGATTTAAATTATGAAATAAAACTTTAGAACTGTGCTTAAAGATATGAGAATTCGACTTTTACCTTAGACCACGTAAATATTATATTTTAATAAATCATATTTTGAAAAAGTATTAAATATTTATGTTTTTCTTTTCAAATATTATTTTTAAATTATTAAAATCTTTTTTTCGGAAGTCCCATTAATAGATTTAAGTATTAATCGTTCTAAAAATTATGAATGTACTTATAGTGTTTTTACTTATCAATATATATATATATATATATATATATATATATATATATATAGATAGAAGATGTGATATTCTAAATTAAAGATGATGGTAAACTACTAAAACACCTATGAATATCGGTAAATAATATTTGCATGTTTTATGTAAAGCTGAGATATGCCTTCTATAATAACAGGAGTTTACGGACTGATTCCGAGAATGTGCACTGAAGTTGTATCTGGATTTGGATGTACTCGTCCAAAATGTGCAGCTGAATGTGCAAAAAACAAGAAATTCAAAACAAAAAAGAAATGCAAAGATAGCTATTGCCATCCCAAAAAGATGTGTTGTTGCATGTATCCTGCACCTTGCTAATAATTTCTTTTATTTACACTAATATTCAACTCATTGCGCAATAATAATGGTGATAATAAAATTTTAGTTTTCAGAGTTTGTGGAATGATATTTTGTACTACTATGTTATAAATGGTATTCAAACATGGTGCATGTTATATGGGTGTTTAATATCTCCATACAATATGTCGGGCCAAGACTGAGATAAAACTTCTCGATATAAGTAAAACTATAATAGAAGAAGTAGAGCTTAAGGGGAAGTGACGATTAAATATTCAGTATAAATATCTTAAATACCAAGATATTCAGTATAAATATCTCGACCTCAGCCAACAACGATCTAAACCTCCCAAAATATTTGGTAAAGTATATGTCATTTTGATTATGTCGGGTTTTGTCGTTTCGACTTGATCTCTGGGCCGAGTCAGAAGCTCATTAAGCAATTGATCTGCTTAATGGGACACATGCTGACATCGGCCCAAGTAATTTATGTTGCTCGTTTAGTGATGGGCCGAGCGAAGGCCCAAGCATCAGCTCATCATGAACCTGACCAGAATATAGGCTAGATTCATTCTTTTTCTTCGCTAAGGTTTTTGTTTTCGATTTTACCATTGTTGTAACAGAGAGAGCTTTTGTAACAGAGGAACTAAGGTGATAATGAATTCCGGATTGATTTCCGAAGAGAGATGTACTCACTGATTCTCAGTGAGAAACTCTATAAACCTCGAGTGTCCAAAATCTCTTTCACGAACCAAGATCAATTCGAACTAACCAAAGTCTCAATTCAAGAGTCCGCATTGCAATTGAGCTAAGACCGAGCCGATGCTTTAACAAGTGGTATCAGAGCTGCAGTTAAAGAGAAAGGTCAAAAGCATCAAGCTCGGAGACTAACAAGTAAGGAGGTTCAAGAAAGGGGATTTACCTGACAAAGGATTGTCGCAGTTCCTCACCTTCTTCTCTTGGAGACTTTGAGGAGACAGAAAGGCCGACGATTTTGATTTGCTCGCAAGAAATACAAAAGGCATTAGTATTTGCGTGTTTATCAAGGAACCGAAAACACTCATAAAGAACAATCAAAAGCATCAAAGTATCAAAATCTTCAAGAGTTGCAAAACTCAAATATGGAAGTTATCTCAGGAAAGTTTGATGTGGAAAAATTCGACGGTAAAGGAGACTTTGGATTATGGAAATACATAATGTTGGGACAGTTTGAGATTCATGGTCTACTCACGGCTCTTTAGAAATATCATGAAGATGTGTGGCCTATGGAGGAAGTATTTGTGACAGACAAAGAAACATGAAAAGAGATCAAGATAGGCAAGCTAATCACTAAGGATCCTAAATGGGAACTAAAGGATCGAAGCAAGGAGTTTGCTCGGGCAATGCCTATCAAACTCAGTACTGAGAAAAATAATGAATGAACCTACATATTTTAAGCAATGGAAAGCCCTAGAAAGAGACTACCAGACTAAGACTAAAGCTAAGAGGGTCTACCTAAAGAGACAGTTCTCGTTATACAGGATGGATGAAGATAAATTTATTGAGGAGAATCTTGATGTGTTCCTGAAACTAATCGGAGACTTAGAAAGCTTAAAAGTCACCGTTCATGATGAGGATCAAGCAATAGCATTGTTAAATAGCTTACCATCTCAATATGATCCGCATACACACACTCTACAGTTTGGAAATGCCAAAGATACGTTAACCATGGATGATGTAATAACATGAGCCTATGGAATGGAATCAAACCTAAGGCAAAAGGGTTATTAAACAAAAGGAAAACACATTCAGAAGGCTTAACAGTTGATGGCAGAGGCATATCATAAAAGAGGAGTGTTAATGGTTCAGGAAAGAACAAAGGCAGGTCAAAGAGCAAAGGTCGATCTAAGTCTAGATCAAGACAGTACAGTGAAGAAGTCAGGGCATGCTGGATATGTGGAAATGAAAATCACTGGAAACGTGATTGCCCACAAAAGAAGAACGGGAAGGGAAAGAAATCTGCAAATGTTGCAGTAACAAGTTCAGAAAGTTCAGCCTATACTGCAAGTTTAATCGCAACTACTGAGGAATGGGTAATGGATTCAGGTTGTACATTTCATATAACTCCTAGGAAAGACCTCATTACGGATTTGGTGGAGTTTGAAGGAAACAAAGTGTACATGGGAAACAACTCATATTGCTTAGTCAAGGGAGTTGGTAAAATCGTAATTGAGAATTCAGAAGGTAACTTAGTTACCTTAAATGATGTGAGGTATGTACCAGAAATGAGTAGAAATCTAATCTCTTATGGTCAACTAGAAGAATTGGGATGCTACTATCAAGGAAAAGATTTTAACATTCAGATTTTCAAGAATAATGGAGACAAGTTTCTATCTAGTAAGTATCAGAACGACCTATATTTCCTAGTAGGCAAAGTACTAAGCTCAGAAGTTAATGTGGATTAGGCAACTATTTATGTATCAACGAGATGGCATCGTAGATGAGCTCATATGGAAAAAGATCAATGGAGAATTTGGTCAGAAAGGGTTATCTAAAGAAAGAGGAAATAAAGGCGATGGTATTTTGTGAAGCATGTACGTTAGGAAAGGCACACAGGCTTAGTTTTCAAAAGGGAAAACACACGACAAAATGTACATTAGAGTACATCCATTCAGATTTATGGGGTTCACAGAATACTACACCTAGCATTTCAGGATGTTAATATTTCATCAGCTTCATTGATGACTACTCTAAGAAAGTATGGATTCAGTTTCTCAAAAGAAAGAGTGATGCATTTCAAGCATTCAAGGACTGGAAAATTTTGATAGAAAACAACACGAAAAAGGATCAAGTGTCTGAGAACTGACAATAGACTCGAGTACTGTAACAAACAGTTTGAAGACTTATGCAAAGAAGCAGGGATTAAAAGACACATAACTTGTGCTTATACTCCACAACAAAATGGAGTATCAGAAAGAATGAATAGGACTATAATGGAGAAACTGAGGAGCATGCTATCAGAATCAGGCTTAGGTGGGGAATTTTGGGCAGAAGCAGCAAATACGGCAATATATGTTATAAACAGATCACCACCAACATTAATTAACATTGTTATACCAGAAGAAGTGTGGTATAACTCTAAACTTGAGTATAATCACCTAAGAAGCTTCAGGTGTATATCATATGTTCACTCTATTCAAGACAAAATAAGTCTTAGAGTTGTGAAAGGAGTCTTTATTGGCTATGGAATGGAAACTAAAGGTTACCAGATTTGGCTAATAGAAGAAGAGAAGCTGGTGATAAGTAGAGATGTGGTTTTTAATGAAGATGAGCTATACAAGGACTCTATTGCAGAAAAACAGAAACCTAAGGCTGAGCAAAGAAAATAATAAAGGAAGTCTGAGAAGAGGGTAACTTTCAGAGTGAATTTAGAGGAAATACTTGGAGAGGAATATCAACTAAAGGGGATTGCAGGGTCAGATGGAGCAAGTCCAGAGTATGTTCCAGAAGGTATAAGTGAGGAAGAGAGTCAATTAGACTCAGGAAATTCAGAAAGGGATGAAACTACTTTGGATGACTACCTATTAGCTCGAGATAGAAAGAGAAGAACTATAAGACCCCCTCTAGGTTTGAAGAAGCAGACCTAGTTGCTTTTGCACTATCAAGTTTAGAAGAAATCGAACTTGAGGAACCTAAAAACTACTCAGAGGCAATGGAGAGTAAATACAGAGAAAGATGGATTAAATCATCTGATGAGGAAATGGATTCCCTTATCAGAAATAACACATGTATACTAGTCGATAAACCTCATAAGCAAAAGGTTATTGGATGCAGATGGCTATTCAAGTTTAAACCAGGCATACCAGGATTTGAAAAACCAAGATATAAAAGTAGATTGGTTGCTAAGGGTTATGCTCAGGTTGAGGGAGTTGATTACAATGATATCTTTGCACCAGTAGTTAAACATGTTTCAATTAGGATACTCTTATCTACAGTTACTAATTGGGACATGGACCTAGATCAGATGGATGTAAAAACAACTTTTCTACATGGAATGCTACAGGAAGAAATCTACATGAATAAACCAGAAGGCTATGAGGTAAAAGGCAAAGAAGAAAAAGTTTGCCTACTAAAGAAATCCCTATACGGTCTAAAGCAGTCACCAAGAGAATGGAATGAAAATTTCAATGATTTCATGCGTAAACAACATTTTCAGAAGAGTGAGTATGATCCATGTGTGTACTACAAAGGAAAAACAGTTGATGACATGATATATCTTCTCCTATACGTAGATGATATGCTCATTGCATCAACACAGAGACAGCAGATTGTGACTCTAAAACAATTACTAAGCAAGCAGTTTGAAATGAAAGACCTAGGACCAGCGAGAAAAATTCTAGGCATGGACATTTTCAGAGACAGAAAACAGGGCACAATAAAACTGTCACAAGAAAGCTACATCAAGCAGATTCTCAACACATTCAACATGAGTGATAGCAGATCAGTTTCTACACCCGTTGGGGTTCAGTTCAAGCTAACGAGCATCTCAACAGACGAAGAAGAAACGCAGACAGAGGGTATGGAAGACGTACCTTATACAAGCGCAGTAGGAAGCTTGATGTATGCAATGGTTGGATCTCGGCCAGACCTTGCTTATTCCATTGGCATTGTTAGCAGGTACATGTCAAAGCCAGGAAAAACACATTGGTTAGCAGTTAAATGGATAATGAAATGTCAACAGAAGCAGAAAAGATCAGCTTAATGTTCAGGAAGGACTCATAATTCAGAATTAAGGGTTACTGTGATGCAGATTTTGCTTTAGATTTAGATAAACGCAGATCAATTTCTGGTTATGTTTTCACAATTGGAAACAATACGATAAATTGGAGATCAAGACTACAGAAAGTAGTAGCGTTGTCTACAACAGAATTTGAGTACATAGCATTATCAAAAGCTAGCAGAGAAGCAGTGTAGATACAAGGAATATACGAAGAAATGAAACTATGTACAAGAACAGTTGAAATTTACTGTGATTCTCAAAGTGTAATTTATCTATCAAAGAATAGAATGTGCAGCGAGAGAACAAAGCATATTAAGGCAAAGTACAACTACATCAGAGAGGTGACAGAAGACAAAAAGATCAGAGTCACCAAAATCCACACACATCAGTCAACCCATCAGATATGTTCACAAAAGTCATACCTGCGGAGTAGTTCAAAGGCTACATGCAGTCTTTAAAAATGGAAGAAGCCTAAGAGGTGTTGCATGAGCTTATGTCTGGTAGATATGAAGATGAAAAGCTCAGATCTATTGGAACTTGCGTAGCTTCGATAAAAAGAAAAAAAGGGTTAGTTTCTACCACTAATTCAAAGGGTAAAGCCAGTCATAGATTCGAGAGTACATGAATCTAGGTATCAATAAAGGTGTTAATAGGAATAACACTTATATGCAAGAAGATGAACAGTCGCGAAGGTTGTTGATCGAGAGCTGCATCCACAACAATGAAGAGGAACAGTCAGATCTAGTAGTGTAAAAGGCGGAAAATAAGGAAAGCTTACTACCTTCTTCGTAAATCTGAAATATGTGGAAGTAATTGATCTGCTTAATGGGACACAGGCCGACATCGGCCCAAGTAATTTATGTTGCTCCTTTAGTGATGGGCCGAGCGAAGGCCCAAGCATCGACTCAGCATGAACCTGACCAGAATATAGGCTAGATTCATTCTTCTTCTTCTTCTTCTCCGCTACGGTTTTCGTTTTTGATTTCACCATTGTTGTAACAGAGAGAGCTTCTGTAACAGAGGAACTAAGGTAATAATGAATTATGGATTGATTTCCGAAGAGAGACGTACTCACTGATTCTCAATGAGGAACTCTATAAACCTCGAGTGTCCAAAATCTCTTTCACGAACGAAGATCAATTCGAACTAATCGAAGTCTCAATTCAAGAGTCTGCATTGCAATTGAGCTAAGTCCGAGTCGATGCTTTAACAGGTTCAACTCGTTAATGGCCTTTTTCTCCTCAAAGAATTGAGTCAAGTTGGGTCATCTTAATACACAGTTTTGAAAGTATCCAACAAACCTTTGAAGTTTCAAAATATGAGTAAACTTTCTAAAATTTAAATTTAATAGTTTTGGAAAATGTGAAAGGAAAGAGATTACTTATTTGGTTTGGTATTTTCTGGTTTACTTTCATGCCATATTGGTTTTGATATTGGAATTTTAATTGTTCAATCGACTCGATTGCACAAATCGAATGTGAGGAGAAATAAGATTTCAACTTATTTATATAGTAAAATTTGAAGAGATTTTAAAGTTTGTATAGAATTTGTACTATATAATAGTTCTGAAAGGTAAATAAATTATCAACGAAAACTCTAAAATTGATTGTAGATGTAAGAATTTGAGAATAATTTATCAAGATTCATGTGTTGAACCCGAGAGAGAATAAAAAAGAGGATAAAAAGTAAAGAGATTTTCATTGATTCTAGTCTTATACATTACATTTAAAACAAGACCCATTTTATAGAGAAAACAAAGGAGGAAGAAGAAGCTCAATGATACTAGCCGTTTTTTGAGAAAGGAGAAAATAGAGGACTGGTCCCAAGGAAGTGATCCTGGGAAAGTGGTCATAGGGTGAAAGTGACCTCTTGGTCCTTCACATGTATTCTCTTCCCTTCAACGGCTCTATGAGTTCACCTAGGTCCCACTTTAGTCAAAAGTGAGGTCCTTGGTTCAGACGAGTCTCAAGGGTCTCTTTTGCATATCAGGTAATGAGAAAATATCTTCTTCAGGACATATGGACTTCGGGGAGAATTCACCCTGACAGTGTCATGAGCTGGGCCCCCGCGCCCTCATCGACATTTTCGAGAAGTGGGTGTACCATGCTCCGAGCCCTTCCGTCCCTCGAGTGGTGCCTCACGTCTACGGTACCCTGCCCCTAGATGCTGAACTTTTTTTAGGAACTTGCGTCCCAATGACTTGCGACATGCGATACCTTGCATCACACGCTATCTCTTTTCCCTTCTTTATTTATTTTGATCAATACTCCCCCTCAAGCTTAACAATAATTTCATGGAGGCTAAGTTTGGACTTCTCGCAAACACCACCTCATTAAAAACCTTAGAGAGAAAATCTCTTGTGACAAAACTTTTCTAAGGGAAAAAGAGTGTGTGATTTACGAGATAGGGGACCTTTGATCATTCTTGGGAAATGTCCACAAGTCTTAGTTTGGGATAAATATGATCACAAACTTTTAGACTTGCGACTTTGGTGAAAATATCTACCAATTGATCTTCACTCTTGGTGTAGCATGGGAGAGTTATCCCTTCTTCAATTTTCTCACGGACCTTAATCTATCTCGATGTGTTTTGTCATTTCATGAAACACAGAGTTGGATGCAATGTTGATTGTGGCTTGATTGTCACAATGCATGTTGATTGGTTTTGATGATTCGATGCCAAGGTCCTTGAGTAGAGCCCTTAACCACATGAGCTCACTCATAAGTTTCCTCATAGCTCAGTACTCGGCCTCGGCACTAGAGCAAGACACTACCTTCTGTTTTAGTCTTCCATGTCATCAAGTTACCTCCAATGAAAGTGCAATACCCCGTTGTGGATTTTTGGTCTTTCCGGTCACCGACCCAATCCGCATCACAATAGCCCATAATTTCGGTGTTGTTATTCTTTCACATCCAAATGCTGCGATCTTGACTTCCTCTTAGGTAACAGAGGATCCTTTCCATCATGCTCCAATGATGTACTGTTGGGTTTTGAATATGTTGACTCACTTGATTTATCGCATACCATATATCCGGCCTTGTGATTGTCAAATAAATGAGTTTGCCCACAACTCGTCTATATTGAGGCACATCCTTGCAAAGTTCATCATTTTGCTCGCCCTTTCGACTGACCTTGTAGCCATTTTCAAGAGGTGTGTTGGCAGTTTTAGAACCTAAATTTCATATTTCATAAAAGATATCAAGAGTGTACTTCCGTTGAGAAAGAAATGGGACCCTTCGAAGAGCGGCACACTTCAATTCCTAGGAAGTACTTTAGTCCCCCAAGGTCTTTAATATAACACACTTCTAAAGTAATTTTTGTTGAGTAAATACCGTCCTTTTCATTGCCGGTAAGATCAAGTCATCCACATAGATAATGACTACAATCATACCATTCTGGCCATTGGATGTAAAAAGTGTAATGATCTGATTCTAACTTATGAAAACCACGATCTTGGAGGGTAAAACTTAGTTTATGATACCAAGCCCAAGGAGATTTCTTAAGCTCATATATGGCTTTTCGGAGACGTAAAACTCGCCCGGGGCGCATAATCCCTTCAAGACAGGGAGGCAGATGCATGTACACTTCATGCTCAAGTTCTCTTTGCAAGAATGCATTCTTGACATTCACTTTTCATAATTCTCAATCCAAATTTGTGGCCAAGGAAAGAACAATCCGTACCGTATGGAGTTTTGCAACGGGTGCAAAGGTACATGTGTAGTCTTGACCATATGTTTGGGTGAAACCTCTTGCTACCAATTGGCATTTGTAGCGTTCAATACTCCCATCACTCTTGTATTTGATAGTGAATATCCATCGGGAGGTGACAACATTTTTTCCCGGTGGCAATTCCGCCTCATCTCAAGTATGGTTCCTTTCCATCGCATTGCGTTCATCCATGATTGCATCTCTCCACTCCTTGCGGTTTTTGTCCTCCTCATAGCTTTTTGGAATCTGTCCAAGCTCAACTTTGCCAAGAAACACTTTATGATTATAAGGTACAAGGTCAAAAGAATAAATCATTTGAGTTGGATGTGCCACAACATGACTATTGTAGCAAAAACGTGTTTTGATCCAATTTGAATGATCCTTCCGTGGATGTGTACTCTGTCTGAATGGATATGCCTTAATCTCACTTTGGTTTGTATCCTCCGATACCTCCAGAGAATTTGTAGAACTTTCTTGTTGTGATTCACTTCCATCATTTACCAAGGAGGTTGTATTTGATGGTGACATTGAATGACTCATTGCTTCATTTGTCCCATTTTCTTCCCTTGAATGAGGCATACTAGTGGTGTTTGATTCAATTCCACCAATGTGCTGAAGGAGTGTTCGGAGGCTCTCATTCTAATCTTGCGTCGTGTTGGTGAGGTATTTAAGTTCATCCCAATTAGACTTGTCAAAGTAACCCTTCTCCTCTAAGAATTTTACATCACAAGAGACATGTAATCGTTGATTTGTTGGGCCAAAGCACTTGTATCCTTTTTGTGTTATTAAGTATCCAAGAAACATACACTTTGTGCTTTTGGCATCAAGTTTGTGACGTCGTGCTCCTGGAATCAAAACGAAACACACACACCCAAACACTCTTAAATGTTCAATGAAGGGTTTTGAGCCATTTAGTACCTCATATAGTGGCACATCTTGTAGGATCTTTGTAGGGATTCGGTTGATAAGGTAGCATGCCATCAAGACAGCATCTCCCCAATATCTCTTAGGCACCTTCATATGATACATAATGGTCCTTGCAGTTTCCATGAGATGTCAATTTTTCCTTTCCGTCACACCATTTTGTTGTGGAGTATGTGGGAAACTTGTTTGGTGAATTGTTCCATATTTGCTTAAGTGATCTTTGAACTTGGAGCTTTTATATTCACCTCCATTATCCGATCTTAGTACTTTTATTTTTGGAATTAAATTGGTTAGACACATAGTTTTGAAAATTGATGACGACATCAAACACTCGGTCCTTAGAGGCCATTAAGCTAACCCAAATATATTTTAATTTTTCATCAATGAAAGTTACAAAACATTTAAGATTATCTCTAGAGGAGCAAGGTGATGTCCAAACATCCGAGTGAATTAAATCAAAGCAATTAGCATAAAAGTACTAGATTTCGGAAAAATAGACTTGTAGTGTTTGCCTAAGATACAAGCCTCACAAGTACTATGATCAAAAGAGTTTTTAGGCAATATTAAACTTAAGACTCTAAAATGGGGATGACCCAATCTTGCATGTCAAACCGAGCTAAAACATGAACCAACATTCAAATTTAAATTGCTAACAGAAACAGAATGTGAAACACCTGGCACCGATTTTCCTTCTAAGACATATAACCCATCTTTGGTCTTTCATCCTCCAAGTGTTTTTCACTCTCAATATCAAGAAATTGTACATGGTTTGGACCAAATATAGCAAAGCAATTTAAGTCGGATGTGGTTTTTTAAACCGAGAGAAGATTAGTAAAAATTTTGGCATATAAAAGGCTTTCTCACCACTAGCCACAATAACATTTCCTACGGTTGGTTTCACATTTTTTATTAACTCAGGATTACTTATCATGTGATGAGAGCCATCAATTATTAAGGAATTCAAAAGGAGTTTGAGAAAGATTAGAGATACTGGAGTCCTTTAGGTTGACAATGGCGTTGATAATTTCATCAAGGTCCGACCTTCTCACAATTGCTCTGTGAGACTTAGCACTCATAGCCATTTCTCCTCCCGGCTTAGATGTTTCCACCGGTTCCTCCTCCAATCCTTCTTGAGCCATATTTAACGTTTGCTCCTTCCACTTGTTTGGTTTTAAATGAGGATTGAGGATCCAACGTTTATCCTTTGTATGCCTTTTCTTCTTGCAATGTTCACACACCATACTCCTTTTGTCTTCATTTTTGAGTGTCACCTTGGGGGCGGTGATTAGTTCCATTTTGCCACTAATTAGGCCAATATTTCCTTGCTCTCTTTGTACTTGAGCACATACTTCATCCACCATTGGAAGTTTCTTCTCCATTAGGATGGATTTGACAAGATCATTGTAACAAGTATTCAAACCTCCAAGTAAACGAAATACTTTATCTTGTTCACGCCTTGCATTTTGAATAAGAGGATCCATGGTATTTGGCCTTAACATTTCAAGTTCCATCCAAAGAACCCTTAGCTTCCCAAAGTAGTCTTCAAGCTTCATATCTTCTTGCCTTAGAGTGTTAAGAGCTCTCTTGACTTCATAGACCCTAGTGAGATTGGAGACATTTGCATAGACCTTCTTGAGAGTGTCCCATAGTTCTTTGGCAGTTTTGCAAAATAAGTATGATTCAAGTATATGGGGATCTAGTGAGGCAGTTATGATAGTCATCACTGTTTGGTCTTCTTGAAACCATTTGTCATTGTCGGCAACCAGCACATCAGAGGCACCCTCCTTTCATTTTCCCTTGTCGGGTGCACTTGGGGCTTTCTCTTATGGAGGCTCTACATGGTTCCACAACCCACGACTGCACAAGATCATTCTTGCAGTCCTTGACCACGTCATATAGTTAGGCCCCTTAAGAGTCACTGGTATACAAGCTCATTTGTTGGATTCCATGGTTGTTTATCGATAAAATGATGAGAATAAAAGAACGAAGAGAGAAGAGAGAATTTGGAAACCAGAATTAATAGAGAATCACGACCTTTGTTGCTCTGATAGCATGTAAGAATTTGAGAATAATTTATCAAGATTCATGTGTTGAACCCGAGAGAGAGAATAAGAAAGGAGGATAGGTAGTAAAGAGATATTCATTGATTCAAGTCTCATACATAACATTCAAAACAAGACCCATTTTATAGACGAAACGAAGGGGGAAGAAGAATCTCTATGATACTAGCCATTTTTTGGGAAATGAGAGAGAGATGACTGGTCCCGGGAAAATGGTCGTGGGGTGAAAGTGCCCTCTCAATTTTTCACATGTTTTCTCTTCCCTTCAACGGCTCTATGAGCTCACCTAGGTCCCACCTTAGTCAAATGTGAGGTCTTTGGTTCAAACGAGTCTCAATGGTCGATTTCGCATCTCGGGTCCCGAGAAATTATCTTTTTCGAGATAGATGGACTTCGGGGAGAATTCGCACTGACGGTCTCATGGGCTGGGGCCCCCGCGCCCTCATCGAAATTTTCGAGAAGTGGGTGTATTGCGATCCGAGCCTTTCCGTCCCACACATGGTGCCTCACGTCCGTGGTATCCTGCACACCGATGCCAAATTCTTCTTGGGAATTTGTACACCAATGATTTGCGACCCGCAATATCTTGCATCACACACTATTTCTTTTCCCTTCTTTATTTATTTTGATCAATAGTAGATACTAAATACACAAATAACATAAGATATTGTTCACTTTTACAAATATTAAGACACAAAAATTCAAAACTCTTACTTAAAAGCCTAAATATCAGGAGAAAGATTACAAAGTCATTCATTCAAGTACTGTAGTTGACAAAAAAAATAACACAGCATGGTTTCTCAATGTCAAAAGCCCAAGTCCACAATCAATGATTGGGCCGAGCATTACCAAAGCTGATGGACAGATCCCTTTCCAACATAAGGTGATGCAGTTATATGAGTGAATCTGTAGTCCTATGTTTGTTTGGCAGTGAGTCAAATCAGAATTACGCAAACAAAAGTGTTTCTTTTTATCAAAATTCCAATTACGTCTATGTCCGCACAAAATTGGATTTTTTTTAAAATTGTTTAGGAAGAGAATAATATATTCATGTAACGCTTCTTCTTCTTCTTCGATTCCTCTTAACTCAATCGCCATGGCATCCTCTTACTCTTCTTTTTCTCAACCAACTCAATTCAAAAAATCTCTAAAAACGCGTCTCCTACAGGGAGAAGTCCTTCTCGGCCACTTTCTTCTCTCTTTCTCACCGGAGCTCGCCGAGATCGCTGCCCGCGCAGGATTCGATTTTATACTAGTCGACCTAGAGCACGGAGCCGGAGGAATTCGAGATGCACTTCACTGCATGCGAGCGATTGAAGCCGCTGGTTGCTCCACGGTACTTCGTGTCCCTGACATCAGTCAAGCTTGGGCTAAGAAAGCGTTAGATCTCGGACCTGACGGCATTATGTTTCCGATGGTTGAAACCGGAGAATCTGCCTCCGAGGCAGTTTCGTTATGCCGGTACCGTCCAGACGGTGTTCGTGGATGTGCATACTCCGTTGTGAGAGACTCCAGCTTCGGATTTGATAACGCCTACTTAGATAACTACGCTGATAAGTTGTTCATCATGTGCCAGGTTTTGAATTTTGAATAAATCCTTTCGATTTTCATTATCTCTGTAATTTGCAGAATAAATTGGTATATTCTGTTGAGTCTACAGGTAGAATCTGAGGAAGGTGTGAAGAATGTGGAGGAGATCGCAGCCGTTGATGGGATGGATTGTGTGATGATTGGGCCCAGAGATTTGAGTGCAAGTTTGGGCCTACTTAACGATCCACAAAACCCGAAGTTGAAATCCACCATGAGAATGGCGGAGACGGCGGTTTTGGCCTCCGATCCGGCGAACGGAGGAGCTTACTTGGCAGGGATGGCCACGATGCACGATAAAGCTCTTGATCTCAAGGCACGTGGGTATCACGTGGTGCTCGGGTCACCTGACGTGGCTCTTTACAAGAAGGCGGTCGTTGATGAGGTCAAGGGTTTTAAAACCTTATAATTAGCTCGAATTTGTGATATGTAAACGGAGATTAGATTAATAACCTTAATAGTCAGGTAGCTTGCATGTCGTTCAAGGACTCCACCACCTTATGTGTTGTCGTTTCTTTTCTAAAAGCCTGCCGTTTTTCTTCATATCGTTTTTAGTGGCCACTTTTTCATATCGGATTTAATCAGATGAGCTTGAATTCTTTTCCTTCTTTCTCAAAATGCAATGTTTATCTCTACAATCGCTTCCGTGGAGACCACATCCAGTAAATTTATCGGAGATTAGTCTTTCGAATCCCAAACTAGTCAAATTTCAAGTAGCTGCCTTGAGTGGTCCGTATCGTAGAACTCGAAACTGGGAAATTAGAAGTTCCTCGGAAGAGAATGTAGCAAATTCGAGTAACGATGGAGATTTGAAGAAGTCATTGTCTGGTATTGTGGGAAAGCAAGTCGAGGAGCTATTGAGCAGAGAAGAGAACAAGAATTTGCTTGATGGTCTGGAAAAAGCTTCTATGAGAGTGGAGATTGCGAAGAGAGAGCTCGAAGAGATGAAGAGACAAGAAATCGAGGCGAAATTGCTAAAGGTTTATGTGAATGAGCTCGAATCGAGAGCCTCAGAGGTGAGAGATTTTTCCGAAAATGTTATACATACGAAATGATGAAACATTTGATTGCACTTCGAGTCTGGGAGTTTGGGAGGTTCTGTAAAGTTTGGATTAGTTTTACATTGAGATGATTGGTTTATATCGATTCAATTCCAAGGATATCATACAGGTGAAATTGATAATATATAAATGAAATAGTGACTTTGTGCATTGTATGCTGAGGATAGGTTCAAGTTGTTTCAGAGTGTCAATCACATTCCATGTTGCTTTTCTACTTTGAACATTGACTAGCTTTTTCTTAATTTCTGTAAAGATAAATCATTTTGTTCGAACAGAGTCTTTCGTTTGTGAACATATGAATCTGATTCAGTATCTGATTCAAGATTGCAGAATGCCAGGAGGAGATTGTAGCAGCAAGAGCAATGGTTGAGGAAGCAGAACGTGCCTTGTCCTTAGCAGATACAATTGGAAGTTCAGAAAAAGGTTATACGATCAATAAAGACAAGGAGAGATTAGAATCAGCTAAAGCTGCAATTATTGCAGCTACAGTTGGGACCATTGCAGAAATCCCATTTGCTCTTTCTCAGGTCTCAAGCATCGAGCAGCTTATTCTTCCTCTGGGAGTAGCATTTGGAAGCTGTGCATTGTTTGGAGTAACATTCAGGTATGTAGTCAGAAGAGACTTGGATGATAGTCATCTCAAATCCGGAGCAGTTGCAGCTTTTGGGTTTGTTAAAGGTAACACATTTGATCACTGTTTCAATCTAACATCTATGAAATTGGTTTAAAGCAAGTGCATTTACTACAAGATTGTGTGTTTTCAAGGAGATGGTAAAAGAAAAAGACTTTCTTTGTCTTGTTATACTATGTGGAAGTATGAGCTGGAAAAATCCCATCGTTGTCCCGCTCTTTGTTTGTTTTAAATAATAACTTTACCAATAGAATACTAATCAACGTTTTGATTAATTATAAATAATCTTCTACTAAAATAATTGATACTGTTTGATTATTAACCTCTGACCTGTCTTATTTTAGATCTGTCCTTAAAGAAAAAAAGACAAATTTAGTAAGAATCTGGTTGTTTGGTGTTATAGGACTTGGTATGTTGAGCAGAGGACCTCCATTGGAGTTGAGCTGGGAAAGCTGGGCTTCACATGGCATAGACGGCGCCGTTTCGGTGTCGCAGAGCGTTTTGATATTTGCGTTTGCGTCCATTGGTTTGGACTTCTGCTTCAAAATGAAGCTCTTAAAACCATTTCCCAGCTCTGACTAAGATCTAGAAGAATCAAGTATACATGTAAAATTTTCCTTTATTACATATTTGTTGAATACTAATTGGCTTATAATTACATTTCATCAATATTTGCTTTACTTATGTAGATGGATAAAATCGTTCAGAAAAAAGGTAGATATCATGGAGATAATACATGATCCATCAGTTCAAATTAGAACATGATTGATTTGAATCCATAAACTCATTTAAATCAGGAGCAAATGGTATAATTTATAACCAAGAAAGTCATTAGTCACTTGTGACATTTAAACCAGAGAGATAGATGGGGTCAAGCCACAATCTCAGCCTTTAGTTAAAGACTGAGTCCACGTGGAATAACCTTAAAAGCTTAGCAATTCGCCACGTGAGCAGAAGAACAGTTCTTTGCTCATTCTCTCGCTCTCAATCGCGTTTGTCGTAGAGGTCAACTGATCAGGAAATATAGCAGCGAAAGTGAAATCACCAAAAATTATTTTAATTAAATTAAATATTCAATGGGGTTTCGACTTGTTCTAGAGTACTACTAGTCTCTCTCTCTCTCTCGCTTAAGATTTTGTTTTTTTTTCTGTAAAATTTTGATTTGATTGTATCTGAAGCTGGATTACTGGTTTTGATTTGGTGGTATTCAGGGCGGTATTAAGGTTACGGAAGAAGAAGATGGTGGGAGGAGGAGGAGGTAGTGGTGGTGCTATTGTTCGTGGTGGTAGTGGTAGTGGTAAGCTACAGAGAGGTTTCTCTATGAATCCTAAGGACTATAAGCTTATGGAAGAAATTGGTCATGGAGCTAGTGCTGTTGTTTATCGAGCGATCTATCTTCCGACTAATGAAGTCGTCGCTGTCAAGTGTTTGGATCTCGATCGATGCAATAGCAATCTGGTTCGTTCTCTTTGATCTTTCATTGCTTATGAATCAGGTTAATCTGAAGAAAGGCTTGAGCTTGTACATCGGTGAACATTTGTTTGCCCATGATCCTCTGTGTTTAGGTGTAGATTTGTGTTTTCGTATCTCATTTTCTAGTGTAAAAGATTCGACATCATGGGCAAGTAGTGAAAATCCTGATGCTCCATACCAAGTGGCAAAGTAGTGCTTTTGTCGTCTCGGAAGGAGATTAAAACTAGCTGTTCTCTTTCATAGTGTTTTAATCATCTTATCATAGTCCCTAATGGTTTTCCGGGGATGTAGAAGTTAATTTAGTCTCAAGCTAGGTAGTGATGATTTTCCCAGTTTGCATTTGCCACGAGAGCACGATTAGATCTGTTCTTTAGTGTTTTATATTCCAGTATTGAACTAATGACGTATCTGTTTCTTCTACCTGTCTGTGCTTCAATTTTTTTTCACTTTGTCTTGGATCTTAATTAATGTATATGTTTTTGGTTTTTTAGGATGATATTAGGAGGGAATCTCAGACTATGAGTTTGATAGACCATCCCAACGTTATAAAGTCATTTTGTTCATTTTCTGTCGACCACAGTCTTTGGGTCGTAATGCCATTTATGGGACAAGGTTCTTGTTTGCATCTTATGAAGACTGCATATTCCGACGGATTTGAAGAGGCAGCTATATGCTGTGTGCTGAAAGAAACTCTTAAAGCTCTGAATTATCTTCATAAGCAAGGTCACATTCATCGAGATGTTAAGGTTGGTAAAAGACGACACTTTATTAGCCCATCGGACCTAATAATACAGCCATCCATATAATGTTTACGATTTTTGTTGTTTCTTTCATGGGTCCCTTCTTTCATCCTAGGCTGGAAACATACTTCTTGATGACAATGGGGAAATTAAGCTTGCTGATTTTGGTGTCTCTGCTTGCTTGTTTGACAATGGTGATAGGCAACGTGCAAGAAACACATTTGTTGGTACTCCTTGCTGGTCGGTTTCTCTCTCTCGTTCTTTTGTGCGTTACCATCACTCTATGTATAATGATTTACATTGAAAAACTTGTTTCTGTTTGTAGGATGGCACCAGAAGTCTTGCAGCCGGGAAATGGATACAATTCCAAGTGAGTTGATACGTTAAGCTCAAGTGCTAGATAAGACATTTATCATTTTCTGCCTTGTTTCATTGTCTAATATAGAAGGTAGCTCACTTTGGTACGCATGTTAAGACAGCTTGTAAAACTAGTCTTTGTCTAACTCGAATGTAATCATAATTTCTTGGTGATACATATCAAATACTCTATAGACTGTGTTGAACAAAGAAATGCAATAATAGCTTATTGTTTGGTTTATCTTCTCATTCCTTACAGGGCTGATATCTGGTCATTTGGTATAACAGCGCTTGAATTGGCCCATGGTCATGCACCTTTCTCAAAATATCCCCCCATGAAGGTGTGTAACATTTCTTTTACGGCTTATGTCTATATTTGCATCAATGAAAATTGTTCCCATTCTTTTTTTTTTGTGGGGTTACAGGTGCTCTTAATGACTATTCAAAATGCACCCCCCTGGTCTTGATTATGATCGTGATAAGAAATTTTCTAAGGTACTCGTGTTCTTTCTATGTGTAGTCCTAATGTTGTTCTAGTTTTGTTGCATATTTTGACGATACTGTTTTTCATTTGATATATATATATATATATATATTTTTTTTTTTACTAAACTAATTAGAGGACTTTCAGTTGTGCCCAGTCCTTTAAAGAAATGGTTGCAATGTGTTTGGTGAAAGATCAAACAAAACGGCCAACGGCCGAAAAATTGCTGAAGCACTCCTGTTTCAAA
>JAKUCM010002460.1:0-45776 GCA_023374145.1 Lepidium sativum | reverse complement strand
AGTGAAACATTCTTTGTAATGCGTAATAAAAGTTGTATCAGTGAAATTCAAAAGAACAAACTATATTGTTAATTACAAATTAAGGTAATCCCTTTTAAGTATGTCTAATTAACTGAGAAAAAAACCGCATAATATCAAATTGCTGGATCAAACGTTTTAGACTATTACATTTACATTGGTTTATTTTAAATAAAATAATTTAAACATAAAACTTATTGGCAAACTAGAGACTAGAAGTCTCATCATAGAAGTCTCGTCGAAATCGATGACAAAGTCAGAAACATTAAAGTACGATATATCTTCAAAATACTCTGTGAGATTTAACTTTTTTGCTTAGTCTTTTACGGATTCTTTGTACAATTTATAGATTGCAGGACCAATGACCTATTGATCCGTATCGGAAATGATTATCACGCTTCTATTAATTCTTTATCAAAAATATAAATAAAAAGATCTCAATTTTAATTATAAACTTGGTAAACAATAAATAGTTTAAATTGTATTTAAGAAAATGAAATTGTTCAATGATAGAGAAACACGTATAGCACATGAGTTTCTTTGCTTAGAACCCCAGTTTCTTTATTTCTTTCTTTAAGAACCTCTAAACTTTTTCAGTCTTCCTTTTCTATTTTTTTTTGCTTTTTTTTTAATGTTAAGATACTCAAAAAGCATTTGCCGTCGGAGATGGTCTCCAACAATGATTTTTAAGAGAGTATCTTACTAAAAATATTATTAAAATAATAAAAAAAAATATAGGAAAGAGAAATAGATAGGTATCTTAGACCAACATTATTGAGGAACTCTAAATGAGAGTCTCTCAACATTTAATAATCATTATATTAAAAAGAAAGATTTTAGAAACCCAAATTCCACATGTCTTTACTTGATTGAACAAAATTTTTAAAGAAAATATTTTTTAACCAAAAAGTTAAATTTGTATACAAATATTAATTTTTTATTGTTAAGAACTTCAAATAATAGTATACTCTTTTGGAAATGGTCTTAGAGCATGATCAATGGTGAACCCCTTAGGGGGTTCTTATAAAAAAAAAAGTTAAAAAAGGGAGTCAATCAGGGTTCGCCACGTGGCGAACCCGTCTCTTAAATAGGCACCGCAAGAGACGGGTTTGCCACGTGGCGAACCCTGATTGCCTCCGCTTTTTTAATTTTTTTTTTATATAAGAACCCCTAAGGGTTCCACCATTAATCATGGTCTTAGGTTCCCGATTACAAATTATGCACTTCATGATATATTATTTTCTTGTTGTCATCTTTCAAAATCTTTCCATTTTTCAAAATTAATCATGAAAATTACTTTACTTGTAGATTTGAGTATGTATATAACTATCACCATATCACATTGTACATGACTAATAAGTATTCATTTATATAATTATAAATATTTAGATTTCCAAAACAAATTAGATATGTGATGATTTGTTAATTTGTCGGATAAACAAATTGGATACAGTTTTATCAGATTTTTTTACCATGTTTCTCCTTAAAAGCTATAAAAATTTTAGCCTCTCTATGAAAGGTTTTAAACATTTGCACAACCTCTATCACATTTCTTCGGATTTTTCAGCTATCTCGATAATCCGTTTCTTACTAAATTTCTTGACGTTTGTTCTATCAAGCTCTGCCAAACACCTAAAAATATTATCACTTAATCAATTCAATGGTCTATTATTAAAAAAAGAAGTTTTGGTCTACCTGCTTCTGTGTTTTTACAAGCTTATTAGTCTTCTCTTGGTCTACCTTAATATGAGAATACATAAACACATACAAAATACATAACAAGAATACACCAAAACATCATACTAGTAAAAAAATTCTCTATAGCCATCAAAGTCGTAGCGAGAAGAAACTACATGTCCATGAGATAGCTCTTTAGCTTCAAGTGCTTCGAACTCATCACTCTCCTCTCCTATTTAAGCTAATAATCGGACACTTTGCTGCTGCAACACTTGATCAAAACATTAATTCCATCAGTGAAACTTTGCATGAATGCTTGAGATTGATCCAATGCAGCTGCTTGACCAATAAAGCTATCAATCACAAATATTACAACATCAGGATTCTGTAAAACCACATAACTTATATATGTTGGATCAAGAACAATATCAAATAAAGCAGCATCACCATTGCTTCAGCTAACTAGTATATACAATTATAAGATCATGCTTTTGTTTCTTCAAGTTGGCATTTCCTTGGACAGAACTCTTTTCAGGATCTGTCGTGTAACTATGAAGAAACCAATTATTTAGCATCATCTCATCCATCATGTCTGTGATCATATATCTCTTTTAAGCACATTGTGGTTTCGATCCAGTTCTGGTAAGAATTTATACGAAATGTTATTGCAATTTTCATATATAAAAATAAAATTAAAAAATCACAACAGATATTATTATCAAATTAATGTAACGGATCATCTAACAAAGTTTTGGATGTAATATTTGGGATTTTGTAATTAGTTAATTCTGATAAATAAAAAAAATTAAGAAGTCCATAAACTTATAACATACCATTTAATTATATTAAAAAAAATTGTGAAAGTATAGAGTTGATCATCTAATAATTTAATATTGCAGTTCATTTAATAAAAAAAAATAAAAAAATATCTTAAAAATACTCCAAGTCTATTATTTTTACCTAAAAATTATACAAACCTTTTTGTATTA
Organism: Lepidium sativum; assembly: GCA_023374145.1. NCBI lineage: Eukaryota > Viridiplantae > Streptophyta > Magnoliopsida > Brassicales > Brassicaceae > Lepidium > Lepidium sativum. The sequence goes on along the minus strand of JAKUCM010002460.1, from coordinate 43,092 downwards.
CCTTAAACATACATCAACTATTATGATTGTCTGTTTAACTATTACTAAGATTGTACCTGCGATATATCGTGAGATTTGACTATTTTGATTATTTTTGAAATAGTACTTATATTTGAATTGTTAAATCTATGTTGATATTTTGGAATATTATTTTCGAATTAGAAAAATCGAATCCGACAAAAGATCTTAATAGGTCACAAATCTATGTACCCGAAAAATCAAACTGGAATCAAATCAAAAACCAAATTTTAGTTTTTTAGAGTTTTTCTATTATATTTCTAAAAAAATTAATATTTATATAAAAATACATGAACTTGATATCTATACCGAACCAAACCATATCCAAAATTTAAAAATACCCCAATAAGCCTTACATCAAAATAACTAAAATACCGAATTAGATGAATTGAACCCAACAAAACGCCATAATGTGTCCTAAATCTACGTATCCAAAAAATCGAATCTAAGCCCAACCCGGAACCGAATCAATATTAAATTTGTAACTGATATATTTTTATTAAATTTTAATTTTTTAGAAATTTATATATTAGATTTTTATTAATTCCGAATTCTTATATATAAATTTGTAACAAAATCCATATTAACCCTATTTCTAAAGCTAGTTATGAACCTTAAATTAGTTTTATCATATTATTTATAATACAACTAAAATGAAAGTGTTTTCTGTTTTAATATATTATTTATTTAATTACGACATTTCAATTAATTGTGTATTAAACATGCAATTTGTAAAAGAAATCGGTAACGTAAAAAGTTCATACAAAGTTTTGGTGAATTGTAAGATTTTTTTATATTATTAAATGAACTGCAATGTTAAATTGTGAGATGATCAATTACAATATATGGACATTAGTCCAGTAGCAACTGATAAATCTATTAAAGATAAGTATACTTATATATTTATGAGTTGAGTTTTACTACTTACATTATATAAGAATTTGATTAATAAGCCGTTGTAATCCAGAATTAATAAAAAAAATATGATCAAATACTTTCAAAAAGAGTATCTTTATTCAATTCACAAGTCAACTTTCCAAAAACCTTCTTCATCTCTTCTTGCATAAGTCCCAAAAAATAGCTCTTTAGTTTTTATTTTAACTATTTTTATTAGAAAAAAAAAACAAATAATTTAAAAAAATAGTGAAAAAATTATAAAAACGTTCCCTAAAAATTTGTTTTATCCTCAGCTATGATCACCATCTACTCCACTTCCCTCTTTCTTTCTTTTTTTCTCTTCAACGATATAATATTTGCTACAAAAAAAAATTCTTGTGATTTCTATTCCTTACAAAAAAAAGTTTCATTATTCCACCATATCGTTGGATGTAACACCCAATTTTGAAATAACTCCAACTTGTATCCATGTAAACTCAAAATCTGAATGGTTCACCATATTCTTTAGTTTTTTTTTGTCAACGATAAATTATATTAGATGACAACTGGCCGGTCCAATAGCCAAATTCCTACATAATGTACGCAGGGGGACTCGATCCTGATTGTGCAAATGAGCTGTCTTATATAGACTTATCATTTGCCACTAGGCTAAGAGCTATTTGCACCAGATTCTTTAGTTTAAAGTTCTAAATTTTTAACTAAAATCTAATATTCCTTTTGTTCGATTTTATAATAGGGAAGTAGGATAAAAAAAAATTGTTATAAAAAAATCGGAAGGAAAAAAATGTAAGATATTTTTATAAACTTTGAATTATGCGCCAATAAACTATTATTCTAAATAATTTAATATATGCAAGATATGAACCGTAATACTAGTGTAATAAAATTAACATGTTTTTGTATGTGATGCAGCCATTCGAGTTATAACTATTGTTCGTCCTCCTATTGAACATGTGAGAGAGGCTGCAGAAATTGCTAGTAGAAGTGTTGGTGGCAAAATCAAAGATTTTAGACGAATTATCCAATGAAGATGTTGAAAGAAGATTATCTACTTTCTTTGTTATCATTGGTTTATTGCAGATTTTCTAGTCACCAAATTGACAAATATTAATATGCTATGCGAATTTTCTTGTTGGAATAAAAATTACTTACAAGTTTTGGTTTAAATACTTCTACGCAGGCTTTTTTTTTTATTAAATACTTCTTATACTCAAATAAAGTTGAAAACAAGTTAATGATTAGATGATAGTTTGAGTTTGAGAGATAAGTACATTAATATACGAACGAAATTTTATCAAATCAAAATGTGATTTTATATCTTGTAGTAGTATTTATAAAATGTACTTTATAAACACACATATACGCAAATTACTTTTAGTCTAGCGGCCGACACTAAGTTCACTTAAAGCAGCTCATTTATATAATCAGAGATTGAATCTCCGCATATGTTATGTACAGACCGGCCAGTAGTTCTCCAATTAAAAAAAACACATATATACAATATCATATTATCTGCTCCATTAACATTGTTACTTTTCAAGTCTTTAACAGGCCTTCATTGGGCCTCATAACTGGGCTTACTTATGCATGTATGTATATTATTCCGATTTGCGTAAAAGCAATAAACCAATTAACCAACAGAAAGAACACACAAGCTTGAACTTGATCTGAAGGATGAACCAGAGGCATAATCGGATTAATGGTTGAATTTTACTTTTCTAATATAATGGTTGAAATTTTTCGCGTATTTTATTTTTCATTTGGAGACAACTTATTTTATTTCATGATGTCTTTAAAGAAAATTGTTTACTAAATTTTAGGGCCAATTTGTTTAGTCAAAGACTTTTAGATTTAGGTGTGTGAGTTTCTTATGTAAACCTTTTTACTTTTAGATTTGTTCACTAATCTATTATTTCATGTTAATATATAATCGATAATTCATATTCTAAAATTCACTCTAATATTTATTTTAATTTATTTTGTAAAGTAGGAAGAATCGCATCACCTGACGTCCGAATAAAAAACTAGATTAATGTTAATATATGGTTAATAATAATGAAAAAAAAGTTATTTACTCTATATACAATTATTAAACACGCTAAATTATAATAAAGAATCATACTCCGAGTAACAGGTTAACGATATCTACAAGTTTCAAGTTGATAAATTAATTAGACATCTAGAGTAACATGTTTTTTTTTGTTTTAAAAAGAGTAACATGTTGTCAGAAAAAGAAAGTTTTCATGATAATTAAATGAAATGTGAAAAAAAAAAGTTGGCGAAAAATATTTATGGATGACAACTCATTACTATATTTTCAAAAATCAATTATTTCCATTGCTTGTAAAATGGGTTCGTGAATTATTGCTAGAAATGTTCTTTTAACTATCGTTTAATTTGGCTAATCGGCCGATCATTTGTGGTCCAGTTGACAAAAAAAAAAATTATCGTTTAACAAAAAAAATCTATGTGACTAGCTAGTTTAATGAAAATTATAATTTTATAAATTAAATTACAAATTTCAATGCAAATGGCTCTTAGTTTAGTGGCATGCGGTAAGTCCACATAAAGCAGCTCATTTGCACAACTAGGGATCGAGTTCCTCCGCTTACATTATATAGGAATTTTGCTATTGCACCGGTCAGTTGTGGCCTAATGAATTTGCACAAAAAAATTACAAATTTCAATAAATTAGTTTTCCCATGATTTAAAATGAAAAAAAAAAAAGATTGTTAGTGAGAAAGGAGACAAGTCTTTGCTTGGTGGGAAGAAAACACGTAAAGCTGATGATGGAACTGTCAAAGACAAAAACAGCTCAATTATTTAAGCATTACATTAATTATTACTGTAGCCTCTAAATCTCTACTCTGTTACTAATTAATTAAATAATCAACTTAATTAATCCAGCTTGTATTATTCCTTTTTCTTCGCGCGTGAATTTCAATCGAGTGCCCACCAAACGAGACAAGCAGTGAAGTTGTAAGGACTCCGATACACTTGCATTATTTTCATTATTTACCAACACATGTGCCTATGGGTGGGCATTCGGACCGGAACGAAATACTAAATTGACCGAACGAAATTTTTGGTTTTTGGTTCAATTTCGATTTATTCATAAAAATCAATCGGAATCTAATTATTTTTGAATTTGGTTCTCGGTTAGGTTACCTTAAACCGAAATTTTATATATTTTAACTAAAAAACTGAACCGATGTAATTATTTAAGAAACTGAACCAAAAATTTAGTTCGGTTTAATTCGGAATCAGTTTTAAAAAACCGAAAAAACTGAACTGTTCGGTTCGGTTAAAACCGAATGCCCAGGCCTACTTATGTCTTTTGCAAATACATAAGATACTTTTTTTTGGTAACTGAATTAAATATAAACAAAATTGTGGTATAGAGTTTAGTATATGAATTATAGATTCAATTGTTGAAATTATTGTAGTATATATTCGAACTAGTTGTTGTTTTTCGTTTGTCTAGTACTTGGAACTAAGAGATTGAAGTAACAAAATTTTCTATTTGAGTTGAAACATTAAAGTTATGGTTGTATTCCGTTGAGTTTTAAATTGTCATGAATTTAGATTCAAAAATATTATAATGAAATCCGTTGGGAAAACCTATATTAGATAGATTTAATATGGATTTGGATAATGTAAGAAGCATCCAAACACCTTCTCAAAACTCAAAAAATTTAGAACCACCTATTATGACTTTTCTACTATATGTAAATTATCAAACTAGAAGAAAACATAAGAATAAATAAGCTGAAAATACCTTCAAGAATGAATCTTTAAGCAAAAGGACGTATCCATGATTGTGATGATGTTGGAAGAAATGTTTTCTCTTAACTCAAATTTTAGAGTCAATTTCATTATCGTAAAACCTCATAATTCCCAAAAGAGAACAAGCAAAGCTAGCATTTAAAAGTGTTCTTCTTTATAAACTGTTTTTTTTTCTATTTTGGCTGTCATTTTTTCCTAACCAATTTACTACTATGGTTTACTAACAAAAAGTTTTTAAAAGAATAAATATTATAGTTTTCACTTCAATAAGAAAATTTTATGTCTTAAGAGTAATCTATGAATTCCATTTTACACGTATAAAACACATGAGAAATCTCAATTTTATCATTTTATGAACGTTTGTTAAATAAATAATTTAATTTTTGATATAAAATCAAAAGACACATTTCAATTACTACTATGAAATTTAATTTAAAAAAATCTGCCGGTATTTTAATATTTTGTGTATTAAAAGAAACATTAGTTTACAAAAATATAATTTTTATCCTTTCTATTAAAAATTTGTACTTATTTTTTCATATATTATTTTATGGTAAATTGGGTTGAAATAAAAAAAGGTATTTTTTGTCAACATTAGATCATAATTTATCGGTCCAATAATTAAAAATTTTAAAATATAGATAATAAAATTTGATTCCTATGCAAGTGTGTTTATTTAGTGGAATAGTTTATAAAGACTAAAAGAAATGGTAATTTTTTTAAAAAATATGTATGGAAAGTCTAGATATATAAATTTTACAATCTCTAAATAATTGTTTTTCTAAGAGCTAAGAGGTTCACTAATGGCTAAATAACAACTAAAACCCAAAAAACCCGTTAATCATGGCTAGTTTTAGTGAAATTTTCTTAAGAAAAATGTTATTCAAAGTAAAGAGACAAACAAGAGAGCATGTAATTGCTTGTGGTGGAAAAACCTCAGAGAGAAGAAAAAATTAAAATATAAAGAGAAAGAACAGAAAAAGAGGCAAGCCATAGCCAAAGGGTTCGTGTCGGCTTCAACCAAACATTGACGGTGTGTGTATACACCTTTACATACACGCTTTATCTCACATCTCTATGTACCAAATCAATCTATACTATTTTCTTCTTGCATTATTTTGATTGGCTTTTAACAGCAGTTTCTAGTTTCCATACGCTCTAGATTTTCACTGCCTCTATCAAATTGATTTCTCATCGTCATCTGTTTCTTTCTGGGTTTCGTTTGAACCTTAGCTCGCTTTGGGTTGTTTGGATCGAGAGGTTTAAGTAAAGGTTCGATTTTGATTTCTGGGTTTACTTACTTGTTTTTGTTGCTTAGAAAATGTTGGAAAAGGAGGAGACTTTTCAGGATCCATAGTCAGATTGGTGTTTTTGTTTCTCGATTTACCCGGATTTGGTTCTGGGTTGGGATAATCTGGATCAATAATCGTCACTTCGTTTAAATTCCCAAATTCAGCTCCTTTTTTGGGTTTCTGATCTTATCGCGCTTTTAAAGCTTACCTCTTTTGCTTTCTAAATGGGTTTTCTCTGTGTGCGTGAAAATTTCAGTTGTAGCTTTTGCTCTCTTCTTATAGAGTTGTTGTATAACATAATTTTAAGGTTCTGAGTTGAATCTTGCCATTGGAGACATGATTTTTGTTGCAGTTTTGTGTTACAAAGTGTGAAATTTAAGAACTGAAATTTGTTCATTTCTGATATGTTTGTGAGCAGGTTCTTGTCTTGCTTTTGCTTTTTTTGTTCTAACTTTTACCTCTTTTTCTGAGCTGCTATTGGGTTTCTCTTCAAATCGGGTAATAAAATTTGAGAATCTGAGTTTTGTGCTTCTTTAGAAACTAGTGTCTGTTAGACACAATGTAGAACAAAGCAGTTACATAATTGGCCCACGTTTTGTCAGTAAATTTTAAATGTTGCTACATAATGACATCTATCAGAGTTTTGTTTGTCTAAATTTGATGAGGATAGGTCCATCTTCTTTTCTCTTTCAGAAAGACAATTCAATCTTATATTTTTCTTCCTTTGCTTTTACCCAGGTAAATTTATCGAAGTTAAGAGGATTTCAAATGGCAGCTAGCAATCATTTACCTGAACAACCTGGAGGTTCGTGGAATATTTCTGTGTTTATACCACTCTGTCAAGCGTTTTTGCTAATTTCTACTAGGACTCCGGTTACTAAGCTTGTTTTGCGCTTTTGTATTACTTTGATTGGCTCATATTCAGTTGATCAGGTTTCTAAAATCTTATTGCTGAATTGAGTGGAGTGGACTTATTAATATTATTGGAACCATTACTTTGTATCTGAGATACCATTGGTGCATCTCATAATTGTTTGTTGTTTCTTTGTAGGGTTAAGTGATGCTTTATGCAGGGAGCTATGGCATGCCTGTGCTGGGCCTCTTGTTACCCTACCTCGTGAAGGGGAACGAGTTTATTATTTCCCTGAAGGTCACATGGAGCAAGTATATTTGTTTGAATCACTTGATGTTGTGATGTACTGCACCATGCTCATTTACTAAGACTGGATAGGTTAACTGAGTTTTTCTTATTATACATGGACACTTTATATTACGAAATTGATGCTTTCTGGCTTAAAGTAAAATAGCAAAAACAATTTGTTGTTGTGTAGAAGGATAAAATGTACTGCCTGTTTTAATTTCACACGATCAATGCCTTTTTATTAGCATTTTATTGATCACTGCCTATGCAGCTCGAGGCATCAATGCACCAAGGTTTAGAGCAACAGGTGCCTTCTTTCAACCTCCCATCTAAGATTCTCTGTGAAGTGATCAACATCCAGCGCAGGGTACACTTACCATGATATATGGCAGAATTTCCTTCATTTTTTTTTCATGAAGTGTATTGGCTGTATAATTCTAAGCCTTCTTTTCCTTCACTTTGCAAGCTCAGGCAGAGCCTGAAACTGACGAAGTTTATGCGCAAATAACCTTGTTGCCAGAACTGGATGTAAGTCTACTATCTGGAAAAGTTTGATGGTTTGGTAATCACAATATACCGTTTGAATTTTATGTCATGTTCTTGATTTTGGTGGAACTATTGTGTTTGGTCATCAGCAAAGTGAACCCATCACCCCAGATCTTCCTGTTCAAGAACCTGAAAAGCGCACAGTACATTCGTTTTGCAAGACATTAACTGCTTCAGACACAAGCACACATGGTGGCTTCTCTGTGCTACGGAGACACGCTGATGATTGTCTTCCACCCTTGGTCAGAGTTGCTTCCAGTGTTCCTTTATCTTTTTGGAAACAACTTCAACTGCTTTTCTAATACTTTGTATTTTCCCTTCTCTAGGATATGTCCCAACAACCACCATGGCAAGAATTGGTTGCAACTGATTTACACAATAATAAATGGCATTTTAGGCACATTTTCCGAGGTTAATACACTTGTTACCTTCTTATGAGATGGTCTTCAAATTGTGGTTCCTTTACCCCAATTCGATTGCTATAATGCTATTATGAACCTTCGAGGCTTTAGATAAATTTTACAATATTACTGTTTAACTTTACTAAATGTCATGAGACTGTGACTACAGGCCAACCAAGGCGTCATTTGCTAACAACTGGATGGAGTGTTTTTGTTAGCTCAAAGAAACTAGTTGCTGGTGATGCTTTCATATTCTTAAGGCAAGTTTTCATGTCAGTTCAATTGTCTAGATATTTATTTTGCCTTTAAACAGCTTGGCAAGTGACATAGTATTGTCTTTCAGGGGTGAGAATGAAGAGCTTCGAGTAGGTGTTAGGCGGCACATGAGACAACAGAATAATATTCCGTCCTCTGTCATTTCAAGTCATAGCATGCATATAGGGGTCCTTGCTACTGCAGCTCATGCCATTACAACGGGAACAATCTTTTCTGTCTTCTACAAGCCAAGGTCTTGCTTTTTTTCACTTTACCATAATTGAATCATTTACTGGGATCAAATTTGAAAACACTTTTATGCCATCAAATGGTCCAAAGCACATTCAGACTGTCAGCTTAATTTAGAAAACTTGAAATTTTGCTATGTTTCTAGTCGGTCTGGAACAGACACACTAGCGATAATTATTTTTAAAATATGCATCTATGCGACTGAGTTGACGTTGCTTGTATATGCTTGATAATTATCATACGGCTGTAGATCCTCGCTGACATATCTTCTATCATCAGGAGAAGTAGATCAGAGTTTATTGTGAGTGTCAATAGGTATCTTGAAGCCAAGAACCAGAAGTTGTCTGTAGGCATGCGTTTCAAGATGATATTTGAGGGTGAAGAAGCCCCCGAAAAAAGGTATCACATCAAACTACCTTTTATTATTCTTTGATGAAACAGCTGAATGCAATATAATTTCTAATTCTGTTCTTTGTGTTTTAACAATGCAGGTTCAGTGGTACCATAGTGGGTGTTCAGGAAAACAAGTCTTCTGTATGGCATGATTCTGAATGGAGATCGCTAAAGGTTAGAATATTTTACTGTTATACTTTGCAGTGGAGCAAGTTGTGAATATGTATTTTTTTTAGCTGAATTAAGAGAGGAATGCATCTTAATAAGTGGGCTGTCTGATAACGCTTCAGGTTCAATGGGATGAGCCCTCATCTGTATTTCGTCCTGAAAGAGTTTCGTCATGGGAACTTGAGCCCCAAGTTGCAAATAGCACCCTGTCTTCACAACCTCAGCCTCCACAAAGGAACAAACGACCAAGACCCCATGGTTTACCTTCACCAACCACCGGTCCATCTGTTCCTGGTATGTGTTCTTTTTTCTTTTGAACTATTGTTTTATTGTGGCAGCTTTAGCTCTTTTTATTGATGCTCTCTTCACTTACTCCAGATGGTGTGTGGAAATCTCCGGCAGACACTTCTTCCTCAGTGCCATTATTCTCACCTGCCAAAACTGCTACCTTTGGTCATGGTGGGAACAAACCATTTGGTGGGGTATCCATTGGATCAGCCTTTTGGCCCAACCAAGCAGATAGTGCAGCTGAATCCTTTGCTTCAGCATTTAACAATGAATCTACTGAGAAAAAGAAAACTAATGGAAATGTCTGTAGGCTTTTTGGGTTTGAGCTAGTTGAAAATGTTAATATGGATGAGTGTTTCTCTGCTGCCTCTGTTTCCGGTGCTGCTGCTGTAGATCAACCTGTCCTATCCAATGAGTTTGACTCTGTCCAGCAATCTGAACCTTTAAACATCAACCAATCCAATATTCCATCAGGGAGTGGCGATCCTGAGAAATCCTCTCTGAGATCTCCTCAAGAATCGCAAAGTAGACAGATACGTAGCTGCACAAAGGTAGTTATCAATTAGCCTCACTCAACCAAACTAGAACTTTTTTTTCTTTGTGGGGGTCACAACTTCAATATAGGTCTTAAATTGTCAGAACCGAGACTGTGTCTTGCTTTGGAATAAAAAACAATGTCTTTGGCAAATTTGATTTAGGTGCACATGCAAGGCAGTGCAGTAGGCAGAGCTGTTGATTTGACAAGGTCAGAGTGCTACGAAGATCTATTTAAGAAGCTGGAAGAGATGTTCGACATCAAGGGTGAACTATTAGAATCTACCAAAAAATGGCAAGTTGTTTACACCGATGATGAAGATGATATGATGATGGTTGGTGATGATCCATGGAAGTAAGTGCATATATGAAAGAAACACACATTGTCTACAAGTGTAGAGCATCATCCACCTATAAAGTGCCCCCTTTCTCTTATGTTGATGATTTACTCCTGTGTTTTTGTAATGCAGTGAGTTCTGTGGTATGGTGAAAAAGATTTTCATCTACACACCTGAGGAAGTGAAGAAACTTTCACCCAAGAACAAACTCACAGTCAATGCGAGGATGATGCAGCCCAAAACTGATGCAGAGGAAAATGGGAACACAGAAGGAAGGTCATCATCTATGGATGGATCAAGATGAGTAGTATATCACTGTTATGCTTTAATGCACTTGCCAAGTAGTAAGATGAAAGCAGAAGCAAGGCAGTTTGAGATTTGAGATGCCTGTGTATAGCAATGAAGTTTTATGTTATCAGTTGTTATGAATCCCACTTAGGTGTTAGCGTGTTGAGGAGTTGTGTAGCTTCCGTAAGGGAAATGTGGAAAATGAGATTCACGTCTTGTTCTGCATCAAACTGTGGTCATGGTCAAGAATAAAACCTTTTGCTTCTGTTTCAAATTGAATGGAACAAGTTAGACATACAAGGTTCGTGATTACCTTTTGAAAACAATGGAAACCAGCAACTTAGCCATTAAGCATCGTATAAACAGAACTAGAACAGCCACTATTCAATGGAGCAAGTAGCAAAATAGGGATAGCTTCTGTCTTCCTTAATCAACATTCGGAGACGAACTCAAACTCTGAAGCATCTCCACTCAGTGATCCTTCTCCAAAACGTGACCCTAGATTCTCAAAGTCGTTCAACTAGATGGATAATGTTGGTTACTGTAACATAGTTACAAGATTTTGTGAACAAGGGATGTTAACAGAGGCTGAAAGGTTCTTTGATGAAAGTGTATCCAAATCTTGGCCTCATGATCTTAAGGCAGATAGATTTTGACATGCTCTCAAGGTCAAGGTGTTGGATAGGATTGTGGATTTGTGATGTAGAAAAATAGGGTGAAACTAAATTAAAAAAATAACTATTTTATTAAAATAGATAGATAAACGAAGCAATGCACGTAAGGAGCAAATATTCGGAAACAACGAATCAATGCTCTCTATAAACAAAAAAAACGGCATCACTAATTCACATATCGTAAACTAGGACAATTGTTCACAAGAACACAACAAATTTAGGTTTTTTTTAGCATAAAAGAAACGTAAGCTAACAATAACTTTTATAACAAAAGAAATAAACCCTAAAACCTAATTAGATAAAAAAACATAATATCAAATTTCATTATCCTATAACAATTTGGGTCTTATTCTCAATACTTGAGACTTCAAATCACTTAAGAAAAAACAATCTCAAGTTTCTTTTGACAAGAAAAATCAAAATTGGCCGTATTTGATTTTCCGGCTTAATTAACTACGTTGGTCAAGAAATTAATTGTAAAATTGGTTCCATGAATTTTGGGTGGTTCACCAACATAATTAAAACCAGCCAATAAAAAACTTGAGAAAAATCATTGATGGCCACGTCATTGATTTATACCTGAACCGGTCCACCATGGCGGTTTTATATAAAATCCACGTTCACGCGCCAGTCTTCTAGATTTTTTTTTTTGCAAAGGCAAATTATATTGAATCACAACTGGCCGGTCCAATAGTCAAATTCCTACATTATATAGACATGGGGACTCAATCCCAAATTATACAAATGCGCTGCCTTAAGTGGACTTACCGCCTGCCATTTGCTCCTGATTTTCTTATCAACTATCCAAAAAAATTTGTTGTTAAAAACAAGAACATATAATACAGTAGAAATTCCATTAATTAATAAATTTTATAAATTAAGATAATAATTATTTTGAAATTATTAGGCAAAAATATAGTCCCAATTTTATATTTGAAAAATAGTATAAATTTTATAACTTTCAAAAGGTCAATCTGAAAACGGTTTCAACTTATCCTTTTTAAAGAATTTTAGCAAATAAAAATATTGAAATCAATACTATTAATGTATGAATAAATTAATATCCCTTTATATTAATATTTTCAAAATCTCAACAGTATATAATTATAGAAGTTACTCTATATATATATAGTTTAATAAAATTACATAAAATATTGCATCAATGGACATAAAATTTCTGTTTTTATAGACGTATTGGATTTTCATTGAAAATATAGTTTAATATAATCATTTGTTAGTTGTTTTTTCAATATTGTATTTAGATGCCCGTTTTTTTTGGTCAACCATAATTTCATTTAAGAAACTTATAAATTAGGACAAAGAAACTACAAAAGAATTAATCTAATGAAAGTCTTCTATCATGTCAAACAAGAAAATCTCTTATGTAAATCAAGGAAAAAATAATCATACTAAGAAAATTTGAAAATTTGTTTTTAGATACCTTAGCTACTAAAAGGTTGTCTTTATAACATTTACTAAGTCAAATCAATACATTTTTTTAAAATATGTTTCTTATTTTTTTATATGACCTCTTATAATTTTTTCAAAATGATAGACGTGAGATTTTAGATGGTATTAAGTATCAATTTTAAATTCAACTATCATATCATAATTTTTTTTCAATAATTAGATCAATAACATCTGATCAATTGTTTAAAATTCGACTCTAAAATATTTATTATTATTATAATATATAAAAAAAATGAACATCTAAATCATCATAATCATGCAAGTGACATTTAGTCTAGTGGCATGTGGTAAATCCACAAGAGACATGCGCATTTGCACATCCTGAGATCGAATCCTCCCACTTGCATTTGCACAAACTTGGCTAATGGATCGACCATTTGTGGCCCAAATTTGACCCAAAAAAAAAAATCATCACAATCATCATACCGAAAAAAGCTCGAACATTCTTATCAATCTATATTCTATTATTGGTCAACTCGGAAATCAACTAGACCCGGATTTTTCTTTCAAATGAATTGATGTCTCATATAACAATTTAATGAAATGAAATTCTTAAAGGAAAATGTATTGTTTAACAAGCATGTTAAATTGTATAATAGTATCACGCGGCTTACTAGCGCGTGGGGATTTTGTTAATGCTGAAATTTTTTTTGGGGTCAAATTTAATGCAAAACTTTTTTGTTGCATCAACGCGGATAATTTTTTTATTTTATTTCCTTCTTCGAATAACCCGAAAGAGAAATACGTAAAATGCAAATTTTCAAAATTTTATTTTATTTTTATTTATTTCAAATCAAAGAATAAGCGACATTGGGAGACGAAGAACACAAACATTACGGGAAAAGAAAAAAAAAACGAGTTTGAAACGGAAGAGAGGCTGGTCCTGGTCCTCTCGGTTTCTAGATTTTACCTTCGATTCAGATCTCTAGAGCGACTTCTCGAACGCGACTATTAGTGGTGAAGTCGAGATTTGATTATTGGTGGTTGACGAAACTTGTTGGATTGGATCGGGTGAATCCGAAATGGTTCGATCGGATAGTTTAAGCGTCGATTCGTCGGCAAGTCATCGACGGACTCCGTCTAGAACGGTGACGTTGGGTCATATACAGCCACAGGCTCCGACTTATCGTACCGTTTACTGCAATGATCGGGAATCTAACCAACCCGTCCGGTTCAAGGTATGCCGGAGTCATACTAGTGTTCTTTAAATGCGGCTTGGTTGTTGATTTCATGTATTGTTCTGAATCGATTATGGGAAATGTGCATTGAAATTTCTGCTGTTTCGATTCATCGATCTGATTAGTTTATGCTTTAGTTCATTTCTGTTTTTCTTTTCTTTCATATTCTAATGAATGTGCGGCAACTATTTCAGGGCAATTCTATTTCTACAACGAAGTACAATGTTTTCACTTTTCTGCCGAAGGGTCTGTTTGAACAGGTATCTACGCATGATTTTTCTTTGTTGCTTCGAAGTTGGAACCTAGTGTTGTTAATTTAGCTCCAGCATGTATTTAGGACTTAGTGTTTTCCAAATTTAAGAAGTTCAACGGAATTCTAGGATTTACCAACCGACTATTGTGTTATCATGTGGGAATGTCTTGAATATTGGTGGCTTTGATGCACTTTTTTTCCAAGCCTAGTGTGAATTTAGCAATTAGGATCCAAATCTTGAATCAAGTGACAGCTGCTGTACGTTGCAAACACTTCAAGCACCTTAGTCCTTTCCACAAAACTTTTTATGTTATTTGTTGTAATCTTAGGTATTATGTGTTTCTTGACAGTTCAGGCGCATAGCAAACATATACTTTCTTGGAATTTCGTGTCTATCAATGACACCAATAAGGTAAGTTAACTCTATAAGCAGTTTTCTGATTTTGTTGATATTCCGAAGTTGCCTCATGTTGGACGCCCTATCCATAAAGCATCCTTGTTCTGGTTGGATGAAATTTTACTGAGTTATCATCCATGTTACTTTCATTTATTAACTATGTAGATTGTTTTTCCTGCAGCCCTGTGAGTCCAATAACAAATGTAGCTCCACTGTCAATGGTGCTTCTTGTCTCTCTTATTAAAGAGGCTTTCGAAGACTGGGTAAGTGATAATCATCTCTTCTTTTTCTTCCGTACAGAATTATGGGTCACTTTTAGGATAAAATCCTTTTAGCGCTAAATAATCTGTTCAAGTTAGTAGGTGCATTAAAGTCTCAAGTTTCATCTTCGTCTCATCTTCTAAATCCTTCTGTGGGTAATTTGGTGCAGAAACGATTTCAAAATGATATGTCCATAAATAATAGCACAGTGGAGATCTTACAAGATCAACAGTGGGTACCTATTCCCTGGAGAAAGTTACAAGTTGGAGACATTGTCAAGGTTAGTCTTTATTGTTCTAACAGAGGTCAATTTATACACGATGGACAAGTTGGACACATGTTTAGCTGTTAGCACTTCTTGCACTATAGTTATTTGATAGATGTAATTTATGTGCCATTGTGTTGCCTTCCACCCTAGAATCTTATTATCTGTATATCCGGAATGGAAGGGTTCTATGACTTGTGGACATACAATTTAATGTTTGACACTGGTTTCTTCCCTTTTCTAGAAGTCTATTATCTTACACCCCTGCTGTTTATACCACCAGCTGAGCTGGCTGATACAATCAGGATACTAATACTGCTCATTATAGTGCTAAATAACCTAGTAAAGAAATACTACGCTTTTGCAGTTCAGCTGCTCTTGAAACTTTGCTTATACTCAGGTTGAGACACTGCGCTCTTCTTCCTCCTCTCCAACTCATTTTGATTTTTTTTGTTCTTCGATATGTTTACCCTCTGATGCTCACAATTTTCATGGGATTAATAGTTCTGGCAGCATGCCTGCTTCTCACTAGAGCAGGATTTCAGAAATTTCTTACTATGAATTATGATCTGTTATTGAAAAATAAGCTCTTTGTTTTTGCAGGTTAAACAAGATGGATTTTTTCCAGCAGATATTCTTTTCCTGTCTAGCACTAATCCTGATGGTATCTGCTATGTTGAGGTGCTTTCACTTTGACCGCCCCTTTAGAAAATCATGTTGCTTTTTCCTTGTCCAGGACCAAAGCTGCTATTCAAGCACTTTCTTTAACGTTGTGTATTTTTCATTTCCTTATTCCTTTTTTGCAGACTGCAAACTTAGATGGAGAAACAAATTTAAAAATAAGAAAGGCCCTTGAACGGACATGGGATTACGTGGTACCAGAGAAAGCTTATGAGTTTAAAGGTCAGCCTACGGTTTTGATTGTTATCATGCAAGACACTTATTTATAGATGGATGTGAACCTGTTGCTGTGACATATAGTATTTGGTTTGCTATGAGTTAGATTGCAAATAAATTTAGTGGGTTCAGGTGATTTGGCATATTTTTATTTTGTTGAACAAGTTGTGTGCTTTCTGTTATACGTTGGACCATTACCTACTTGCGACAAAGCATATAAATGAAGCTGACTGAAAAAGGTTCACCTGGGTCAGGTTAGCCTGCCAACTACTTTCCATTTCCTTATATCACATCCAACTCACATCCTGATCGACAGACCGAAGCATCACCAGAACTAACAGAAGTAGAGTCTTAGTTGCAGCCAATTTATCATTTGTTTAGATGCTTGCCTTGCCCTTGTATCAAGAGACGTTATCTTTAGATATCTGGTAGAATGTTTCTTATATTATTTTGTTGACAGAGTTGTTGTAGCTGATTTCTCTGACTGATGATATATATTCTTGTCTCTTGTCCATTTTCATCTGTGTATATATGTGGAAGCAGTTTTTTCTTTGTTCTGACGGTCCTTCAATCTCCAACATCTCTGTCTTTTACCATGCAGGTGAAATTCAATGTGAGCAACCAAACAATTCTTTGTACACTTTTACTGGGAATCTTATAGTGCAGAAACAGACGTTACCTCTCTCTCCAGACCAGCTTTTATTGCGGGTATGATTGATGGTATCTGCTGTTGATCCTTTTCTTTTGAAATTTCATGACTTCATGCATGATGATTGGTTATTTTAGATAGTGTTGATCTACTTATATGACATGTTGATTATTTTTTATCCTTGGATTTTAACAGCATTTGAACAGATTTCTATGGATGTCATGAAGAGCTTTGTATTTTTAGATTTAATAATATTATGAGACATTTGTTATCAATTTCAGGGATGCAGTCTTAGGAACACAGAATACATAGTTGGAGCTGTAGTTTTTACTGGCCACGAGACGAAGGTAAGCTGTTGTGAAGCTTCTTTTATGGGAAACAAGCTTTGGAAACATGCGTTTCTAGCTTGGAGTATTCATATATTTCAAAACTTGTTCATGGTTTCTACTTCTCTGTAAAGTTGCTACGTGTACATTAGATGTTGTTCCATGCTGAATTTAAGACATGTAGGTGATGATGAATGCAATGAATGCTCCTTCCAAAAGAAGTACGCTGGAAAAGAAGCTTGACAAACTCATTATTACAATCTTTTGTGTCCTTGTCGCAATGTGTCTGATTGGAGCTATAGGCTGGTGTGGTTTCTTGTCAATCTTGTGAACTATCAGCTCCTGCTTTGATTGTTCAAAGTTCCAGTTCCCATGTCCTGGTGTGATATAGTATCTACATTTGTAATCTTGCAGTTCAATTGTGACGGATAGGGAGGACAATTACTTGGGTCTTCATAAGTCTGATTGGGAATACCGTAATGGAATCACGGTAAATAGCTTTGCATAGTTTGAGTTGATTTCCCTCTACTTCTCGATTGCTGTTTCTTACCACACTGCTTTCTGTTTGCTTCCACAGATAGGGTTTTTCACGTTCTTCACTCTAGTCACTTTGTTCTCGTCAATTATACCAATCTCTCTTTATGTTTCTATCGAGGTATGTCTTTCCTAATAACCTATTCTCACTATCCGCAATTCAAGGACTTTAAATTAGAATGATACCTATTCCTCTCCTTAAATGGAACCCAGATGATCAAGTTTATCCAGTCAACTCAGTTTATCAACAAAGACCTTAATATGTATCATGCTGAAACAAATACCCCCGCCTCAGCTAGGACTTCCAATTTAAACGAGGAGCTTGGACAGGTAGTTATCAATACTAAACCATGCCATATATTGTTATTTTTATAATGCTGTTATCAGTTCTGTTGCTAGTATTTAACGGTCGCTAAATTGTCATTTTAAATATATACTTTGGTATCGTTCTCATTTCAGTTCCAATTAACATTTTAAATTAACAAACAGGTGGAATACATATTTTCGGATAAAACTGGAACACTGACGAGAAATTTGATGGAGTTCTTTAAATGTTCAATTGGAGGAATAAGTTATGGATGTGGTGTCACTGAAATAGAAAGAGGAATCGCTCAGCGTAATGGCTTAAATGTTCAAGAGGTATTATTCTTTTCAGCTGGGAATGTTGCTCCATGCCTTTTGGTGCTATGGAAACATCTCTAATTTGCACCGCTACAAATATTAACAGGAGCAAAGGTCGACTGGTGCAATAAGAGAGAAAGGATTTAATTTTGATGATGCAAGGCTAATGCGGGGAGCTTGGAGAAATGAACCAAATCCTGATCTTTGCAAGGTGCCTTCCTTTCATTTCCTAGAAATCTGGCTCAGCAGTTTAAGAAATTATATTAGCTTAGAGGCTATGGGGTTATAGGTCTTATCTCCATGCTTTCTTCTGAGAAAGTGAGGTGTACAGTGTATTTGATAGATGGTGGGATGTGAACTTGTAAGGTTATAATTTGAAAGGTTCTTTTGGCTTTGAAATCGGCCTGAATTCTAGGCCTTTGTTTTGGGAGCCTTATACTAAAAACTACAGAATGGTTCTGACTAAAGCTTCTTAAATATTATACAATGGAGATTGTCAGCTTATAACGTTTTCAGGATCCAGAAGTTCCTTGTTTTTGAGTCCCATATCATGCTGTGAACGTGTAGTTGCTAATATAATTCCAACTTGGGATATTGTACTTTTGACATGTGTAGGAACTTTTTAGATGCCTGGCCATCTGTCACACTGTCCTTCCTGAAGGTGATGAGTCCCCTGAGAAGATCATTTATCAAGCTGCATCTCCAGATGAAGCTGCCCTAGTTACTGCTGCCAAGAATTTTGGTTTCTTCTTTTACAGGTGATTCCCATTACATTTCAGTTTCCAGCGATAAGCTGAAATTGCAAAAAATCTGACAAAATAAATATTGAGTTAGTTAACTTGCTCATGATTCGTAGTTCTAAATTTTAGGTTTTCTTCCATATGTACTTCTGTTTCTCAATTAGTTATTCTGAGATTGCTTCCATGTATTTTCAGGCGTACTCCAACTATGGTGTATGTTCGTGAGTCTCATGTGGAGAAGATGGGTAAGATTCAAGATGCGGCCTATGAAATTCTTAATGTCCTCGAGTTCAACAGGTCTATATCATAGTTAAATATTTTCTACCTTGTCATGACATAAGCATACTAATTAAATTTTTCACAATGTAAACAGTACAAGGAAGCGCCAGTCTGTTGTATGTCGTTTCCCAGATGGAAGGCTCGTACTCTACTGCAAGGTAATAGTTCTTTTAAGACTTGGTTTTCTGAGTACTTCCAGTTCAATTTGTGATCATTGCTTGGAACATTGTCCACAGGGTGCTGATAATGTAATCTTTGAGAGATTGGCTGATGGTATGGAAGATGTTAGGAAAGTAACAAGAGAACATTTGGAACATTTTGGGTCTTCTGGATTGCGTACCCTTTGCCTAGCCTATAAAAATTTAAATCCTGAAATTTACAATAGTTGGAATGAAAAGTTCATCCAAGCCAAATCTGCATTGCGAGACCGTGAGAAGAAGTTAGATGAGGTATACTTTTGTTTCGTACCTATTATGTTTTTAATGCTTGCGGCAACATTCTCTTGATTAATCTTTCAAGAAAATTACAAAAACTGAAAATGCGTATCAGGAGCAATGAAATTAATGAATGTCTGATTATGTCCTTCACTAGTGAATGATTGTATAATTCAGTACAGTTTTTGATCCCCTAGGAAATAGTAAATGATTATAGTTGATGAAAGTGAAATGCCTTAATCCATGAAGGTGGCAGAACTTATTGAGAAGGATCTTATCCTCATCGGATCAACTGCAATTGAAGACAAACTTCAGGAAGGGGTGCCTACCTGCATAGAGACCTTATCAAGAGCTGGAATTAAAATATGGGTTTTAACAGGGGACAAAATGGAAACGGCTATCAATATTGCATATGGTAGGGTGTATTACTAACTTTGTCTCTTGGATCTTATCTTTTCTTCTCCCACTTTAATATTTGCCTGTTGATTCTGTTATCCTACAGCATGTAACTTGATCAACAATGATATGAAACAATTTATCATCAGCTCTGAAACGGATGCAATCCGGGAAGCTGAAGAAAAGGTAATTGTTTAATTTGTGAATCTTGTCTTCTGTAGGATTTGCATGGAACCCAATCATTTTAGTTTTTTTGTTAAATTAATAAAAGCTTTTACATTAGGGTAACCAAGTTGAGATTGCTAGTGTTATCAAAGAAGAAGTGAAGAAGGAGCTGAAAAGGAGCCTTGAAGAAGCTCAACACTCTCTGAATACCGTAGCTGGACCAAAATTGGCTCTCGTTATTGATGGAAAGTGTTTAATGTATGCATTAGACCCAAGTTTACGTGTGATGCTGCTGAGCTTGAGCTTAAACTGTACTTCAGTTGTATGCTGTCGTGTTTCTCCTTTACAGAAAGCACAGGTTAGTTCAATTTAGTACTTTCAAAATTAATGCGTACAGTCTGGGCCTATAGAATGATCTTATATATTATCGTTATGGGGTTAGGTTACGAAATTGGTAATCAGATATTTCCTTGGGTTTCATATGTTGGCACCTAATTCATATTCAGTGAGTAACCTGGCTCTATGTGTTCTTTATTGATCTAATTTCAGGTGACGAGCTTGGTGAGAAAAGGGGCACAAAAGATTACACTTAGTATTGGTGATGGTGCCAACGATGTTAGCATGATTCAAGCGGCTCATGTTGGTATAGGAATAAGTGGGATGGAGGGAATGCAAGCTGTGATGGCTAGTGATTTTGCCATTGCTCAGTTCAGATTTCTTACAGATTTGCTTCTTGTCCATGGACGCTGGTCATATCTTAGAATCTGCAAGGTGAATTTCTCTTTTGCCACAAAACGCTAATTTTTGTTTTAACTGTTCTAAAAATCTTTTTCTTGGCAGGTTGTTATGTATTTCTTTTACAAGAATCTTACCTTCACTTTGACTCAGTTTTGGTTCACATTCCGAACTGGATTTTCTGGACAAAGGTTCTACGATGATTGGTTCCAGTCATTATATAACGTTTTTTTTACAGCTCTTCCTGTCATTGTCCTTGGGCTGTTTGAGAAGGTACTAGATTTTCGTGATCTTTAGACTATTGAAATATATCTTCAAGTACTTAATAATTAGGAGTATCTTCACCTCTCTTTTGTGCTCTTGCTAGGATGTGAGTGCATCCCTCTCGAAGAGATACCCAGAACTATATAGAGAGGGAATACGTAACTCATTTTTTAGATGGAGAGTTGTAGCAGTATGGGCTACTTCTGCTGTGTATCAGTCTCTTGTCTGCTATCTATTCGTCACTACCTCATCTTTTGGTGCTATAAATTCATCAGGCAAAATATTTGGTCTATGGGATGTTAGCACAGTGGTTTTCACGTGTCTGGTGATTGCTGTGAATGTACGCATTCTGTTGATGAGCAATTCGATTACTCGATGGCATTATATCACAGTTGGTGGGAGCATTCTTGCATGGCTCGTATTTGCTTTCGTATACTGCGGGATTATGACACCACGTGATAGGAATGTAAGCTGTTTGAACTCATCATGCTCTTTTCCTTTGAGTATACCTTCAGTTGTTTCTAATGTTTGGTTTGGTTATAACTTGGCAAATCTGATTTCTTTTTCTCATCTCTGCAGGAAAATGTCTATTTCGTCATATTTGTCCTGATGAGTACTTTCTACTTCTACTTCACATTGCTTCTTGTTCCCATTGTCTCTCTTTTAGGAGATTTCATCTTCCAAGCGTAAGTAAAGTCAGATTCAGTCAGTTTCAGTTACATTTCTTGTCATAAAAAGCATACACACCATGGTTTTTCAAGGATTATGACAATGATAAGATATCTGTCTTTATTGATGCAGAGTGGAAAGATGGTTTTTCCCATACGATTATCAGATTGTGCAAGAAATACATAGGCACGAGTCAGATGCAAGCAAAGCAGATCAGCTGGAAATCGAAAACGAGCTCACACCTCAAGAAGCGAGAAGCTATGCGATATCTCAATTGCCTAGAGAGCTCTCAAAGCACACTGGATTTGCATTCGATTCGCCTGGTTATGAATCCTTCTTTGCGTCTCAGTTAGGTATTTATGCACCACAAAAGGCTTGGGATGTAGCAAGGAGAGCTAGTATGAGGTCAAGGCCAAAGGTACCTAAGAAGAAGTAAAGAACCTCTATAATATTATTGCTAATTGTCTTTGTACATTTAGGCAATTTTATCCAATTGAGCAATTTTTTGTTAGGGCTTTAGTTTTAATATACGTGTAGAAAATGTAGGTGTTTTTGTAATGATGATTTATGTTTGTGTTTTGCCTTAAACGCCACTTTTAATAGCTCCATTTATGACTCATGTGGAGAGGCGAAATTATAACCCAATACTTCTTTTTCATGTACATATATTTGATTTTATTTCACATTTGAGACTTTTATTCTCTTTTTGTTCTAATTTTTTTTTACTATTTACTGTTTGAGTTGAAGTAATTAGTTAGTTAGTTTTTAAATTTGTTTATATTTATGGGAAATTTGTCGAATAAATCTTTGACACTAAATAAACAGAGATTAATGTATTTAGTAATTTGGTCAAATCAACAAAATGTTAAACAAATAAAATTAGAAATCAACAAAATCTACAATGTTTAGAAGGCTTAAAACATTTTTTTGTATCTAACAATTGAGTAGACAAGGTTTGATCCATAACTCAAAACTTATATTTTAAAATTCATTTTAATCTTCGACTTACAGTAAAAAGATGTTGAACATCTTCCATCTACGATCGAATCTTTGTTATCAAAATTATTAGTTGAATTATCCAAACAACCAAAAAACGCTACCAAAAATTTTATTAGAAGTGAAATATTCCTGAGATTTCCATATATATTTGTATAAAATTATACCTATGTATTAGATCGAAATGATACAAAGTTAATATCTCATCAAAAGTATACATATATATATATATATATTAGAATACTCCTAAACCACAACCTTTAACAAAATCAGCTAATATCTAAAAGTCAATTTTATAATAGTTGATAGACTACTGGAGACTTTTTTTAGTATCAAGATCAACAAAAAATAATTGGTTTCATCTTTGGTACCAAATTCCATTCGGAAACACAGTAAAACAATATAAAAAGAGACACATCTACAATGATACAGCAACAAACAAACTTTGGAAAAAATATCGAGAAGTGCTTGTGAAATCACAAAAAATAATCAGGCGTCTTACGCGTGGTATCTGGTTCGACCTGTCTAGGTGCTGGATCAAACTGAAGGAAGTTCTGTTCCATCTTCTCTCCAATCTCAAGTATTGCTGCCATGTTTCCACATCTGTAACAGTAGTTTGGTGCACTAAACACCGTCACTACGTTCTTATCCTATCAACACATAGCATCAAAAGATTCAGCTTTTGTTTGGCAAACAGAACCCGATTCAAGAAATATCCCAGACTACGTTATGAACTTACCTGACACCAATTAAAGCCTTCCATTACAAGTTGATGTGCTCTTGATATCAGACTCAGTCCATTGTTATGATTAAACTGATGTGCAATGTCCTGTCCAAATGTGTAACCAGCACCACGAGGAGATATTCCCCATCCACAGCGATCGTCTGGATCAGACCAGAGTAAATCGCACATTGGTCCTTCATGTGGAACCTACAATCCCAAATCATACCATTTCAACCTTGCTCTTTTGAAGCTAAACTAACAATAAATCGGAGGTTTAAGAGAATCTAATAGCCAGAGAAAATCTATCTCAGGGAGAAAAAAGGAGACATACTGATAGTACTCAAACCAAAATAATGCCTTTGGCAATAATAAAGTTCATACCTCTTGTATTCGATCCAAGCTTCGGATATTGTCAAGGGTATCCAGAGAAGGTGAAAGTCCTCCATGCAAACAGAAAACCTGTAATGTATGACATATGATAAAGAAAAGTGTGGAAGTGAAACAAATATGGTTGAAGCAATGACGAGTGGCAAGAATAACTCGAACCTGACTCTCTATGAGTGCTGTAAGAGGGAGATAATCAAAAAGGTCCGTGAAATACTTCCACACATTTGCATTTCCGTATTTTCTTAAACATTCGTCATAAAAACCATAGCTGAACAGAGAGAAGTAAAAAAGGGACATGAACCAACACCAGATATGAGAAAAGAGAAAATGTTAGTGTGAGTCACAGGCAAATGATATACAAATTTTCTTACAAAGAAAATCTTACACTTGTGTAATCTGACGACTCTCATGATTTCCTCGCAGAATTGTAAGTCTATCCCTGTAACGTACCTTCAGTGCCACCAATAGAGATACTGTTTCAACTGAATAGTAGCCACGATCTGCACAGATATAACCAAGACAACAATAAGCCAAAGACATTCACTATCAGTTCCAGTTTCAAACTGAAGCAGCAAACTTTGAATCACTCATGCACTAAGAAATCAGACATAACCCACATAACGTTTGAAGGTTAAGGAAGGGCCTTAATGAAATTGAACATCATTATGATTAAAGCCTAATGATGGCCACTTAGCAAAATAATAACACGAGCTAATCACCACAAGACCAGCAAAAAAGTCAAATGAAAAATTACCGGAAGCAAACCAAAAACCAAAAGAAAACAACATCAAATTGTGAAACTTAAGACGGTGACTTAGCTTTTATGGACGATTCACTGTCCATGAAATTGTCTAAAACTAGTAGGGACTTAGAAATCATCAAACTTTTCCGATTATCAATCATATAAATACTGGTCCAATCAGATTCTTTTAAAATACCATATGAACAAGTCGAATTTCCACGATTGAGAAAAGCTGTTTATCCCAAACAATCAAACCCATAAGAAGCTCACTTTAGGTACAACAAAGTTGCAAAATTTCATAGTCCGTGTCAACATAAAAGCTCATCAAATCAATGAAACAATCGGTGGATCATCGTTACATCAACATAAAAAAACAGATCTCTGAAACCCAAAAAAACACTAACAACAACAAATCACGAAATAGAACTTAACGAGAAAATCAAAATCCCTAAAAATAATAAGAAATTGATTGAAAAGAGACAGACTTACCAACGTAATCTCCCATAAAAAGGTAATTGGTATCTGGAGCACTACCACCGATACGAAAAAGCTCAATTAGGTCATAAAATTGGCCATGGATATCGCCGCACACAGTAACGGGACACTTAACCGGCTGAACATTCCATTCCTCAACGAGAATCGCTTTGGCTTGATCGCAGAGAATCTTCACGTCCGCTTCAGCCAACGCCTTACACTCCATCAGCTGCTCGATCTGACGGTCAAGATCCCCGTTTGACGGCATCTCGTCTCTCTAACCTTTAATCCAAAATCTAACGAATGACCCCCGAATCGTTTTCAATCGGACAAGGCGGCGACGACGGCCGGAGGAAGAGTCGCCGATGGAATTAAGAGTTAGCTGTGGTCTTCGGTTCGGTTTCTCTCATCACAGAGGATATTTATTTGGCTCTTGTATTTGTTTACACGAATATATATATTTTTAACTATATCAAAATATTTTCTTTTTGCTGTCGATAAATATTATATTTTTAGGTATATAGTCCAGTGGCATCTGGTAAGTCCACAAGAGTTATGCACACTTGCATATCCTAGGATCGAGTATTCTCGATTGCATTTACAAGAACTTAGCTAATGGGCCGGCCATTTGTGACCCAATGTTGAGAAAAAAGAAAAAAATTTAGTTACAGTAGTGGTAAGTATACTTAAGGCAGACAACTCATTTATACAACCAGAGATCGACTAGTTATGACATTTTAGACTTCCAACAAGATGGCTTTACCTTCGGTTCAGTACTAGTGTAATCAATTAGCCAATTATACTTTTAAATTTTCATTCTTTAGATTCAATTTCTAAAAAAAAAATTCCATTTTAGTATAAATTTTAGAATTTTTTTTCTATTTTTCCGACCAAAAATAATAGTATTAGTGTAACGGCCAATTTTCATCTTTATCTCTAACCTCACTTCCTTCGTCTACAATGGAAGCGAGAATCATTCTCCAAAATCATATCCCTTGGAATTCTAATCGCCATTTTTCTCATTCTCCTCTACATTTCTCGCGCTTAATCAAAGCTTCCTCTTCAACCTCTCAGGTTCTAATTCCTATTCCCTTTTCTGAATTATCTTTTCTCTCTCTCTCTTTTGATTTTGTTTTTAACTTTTGGTTGTTCGGTTCAACAGAAGCCGAGAAGTTACAAAGGTCCAAAACCAAGCAAGAACTTGGTAGCTGATTTCATATCTAAAAACGATGACTTGGTCCGGAGCTTGCCGATCTACGTTGGAGGCACTTCTTTATTGGCCGTTCTCTTCAATCGGACTGTCTCCGGTATCGCTCCTGTTGCTGATGCAAGCAGGTAATTTCCTCTCAGCTCTTTTTTTTATTTTCCTCTGGAAGCAAACCAGAGATTAAAAATTCCGCGAAATTGAGCTCGTGAAGTGTTTTAAATCATCTTAAGTGTCCCAAATTGCTATTACCAGTTCGACAATTTAAAGAAAATTGGATGTGATCATTGCTTTGTTATGTCGATTGAACTATTTTTTATCTTAAAAATCGTTGCTTTTGAAAAGCTGCGTGTTGCTCATTTGGTGGGTTTTTATGATTCGTGTAGCTCACAGTCTAGAGCAGATCTATTGGCACTTGGCTTGGCTGTTACCAATTTATTGACCGGTTTAGTTTGGTTATCGATCCGACCTAAGACCATAATACCAGTAAGATTTCTAATCAAGTTTGTGTTTTGACATTTTGGAGGATTTGACAAGCAGTTTAATTCTTGGTTTTGACTGATATCAGGTACAACCTGAAGGTGTGAACTGTGAAGTTATAGAATCCAATCTTCCTGCATCAATAGTCTCTGAATTGTTATGGTAATGCTTTGCTTCATATATCGTATTATAATTGCATATAAGATGAATGTTGTTTAGATAAAGAAGAATCGAATTTGACTTTGGATATGAGTTCATTTTTCTGTTTTTTTCTTCTTCTCAGGGCTTGGGAATCTCTTAAGACAGCAACTTGTTGTAAGTCTCTTGTTATTGTCTACAATGGCATTTGCCTTATGCAAATTGGGATGGTTGCTGAATCTCCAGAAGACAATAAAGCAGTTACAGTAAAAACTGATAAGCTGATGCTAGGATCGGTTTACCAAGGTGTAATGAAATCCAAAGCACGTAAGTACGAATTCCTGTTGATGTGTTTGTGTAAAGTTGTGCATTTTTCTTAGCAAAGAGAATTGAATATTTGTCAGAGAGTTACTTGGCCAATCTTTCTCTTTATCCTGGGAGATCAGAGCTGCCATTTTTGCCTGCAAATACACAGGTTTTGTTGAGAATTTGGCTATTATACTTCTTTGAGTGAGGGAATAATGAAACCTTGTGAAGAATGTTTATTTGTCTCTGCTAGGCAGTGATTTTGCAGCCACTTGGAGATAAAGGAATCGGAATCATCGGTGGAAATACAATTAGAGGGTTCACGTCTTCAGACCAGGTAACGATATTTTGAACTTCTCTATATTGTTTGGGACTTGGAAAAGTTAAAAGAACAAGTAAAAAAGTAAGTTTGCTCATCATATCTAGGCTTGGATTTCTTCAATTGGGGAGAAGCTAGATGCAACATTGGGGAGATATTTTAGTAATTCCGATGAAAGTTCCCGAGTAAGCGATTGAAAACAACCAGATCAGGAAAACAGAAAAGAAAAGGTATGGCTTACAGAAAGTCGAAAGAAATGTAAAAATAGCTTCAGAAAATTTAAACTAAGTACTAGTACATTAAGCATAGAGTTATGGTTTCTTTTCAAGATAAACCAATGAATCTTCTTTTGAGGTAAACATTGAAGTGCCGTGTCAGGTAAAATGAGCTTTTGGAATTTTCAGTTCTGCAGACAGGAGTTTTGTTTGTGGTTTCCATTTCGTGTTATCGTGCGAGTGACTAGTAAGTCAGTGGAGATTACGCTAAGGGATGTTTCTAGACAACGTACTCGTCTCTCCAGAGATTGCATTCCGTTCTGCGAGCTATCTATAAACCGCTGCAAAGTATAAGAGAACATTCGAAAGTCAGCACAACACAGTTTGTTGGATATTCAATGAAAACTCAATGTGTTCAGAGAAAAAGAAGGCAACCTGAAAGAGATCTAACAGACTGGACTGTTGTTTCTCGATATGAGTAATCTGGTTTCTTATCATAGACAACTCTTCCGCATTCTTTGCCTGAGAAGCACTGTTACAACGCCTGTCAGTTTCAGGACTCTTCTCATCACTAGTCTGACCATTTTGTGATTTGTTCAAGCCATTCTCTCTGACTTTAGAAACATTTTCTGGAAACAGAATCCGCTTAACTCCTAATGTCGAATGATTCCGTTTGTCTTTCTCATTCTCAACATCCTTAGGAATGCTACTAGGATCCAAAGGATCAGCATCATTCAACTTTGCTTCTCGTACTGGTGCGTTCGAATTCCTATCTTTTCCTTTTAATGTGTTACTTCTCTTTCTCGAAGTCGCAGACAAACCAGAAAAAAACTGATTTGGAGGAGGAGGAAGACTGTGAATTCTCTGTTGAATCAACTTCAAGTTGTTTCCATAAAGCCAATGTACGATTCATTGTCTCTCTAACAAGTTTGACCTTATCAAATCTTCTGCTCTCGAGAATAGCTACACAGGTCTTCTTATACGAAGGAGCTAACTCTTCTTCTACCATAGCTACTCTAGCCATAGCCTCTGCTGCAGCTTTTCTCGCACGCCAATCATCGCTGGTTAGATACTCAGAAACGTTTGGTAAAAGCCAATCTAACACCGTCTTCTCACTGTTTCTACCTCCAACAGCCCCAATCACGCTTCCTATGGCTCCCAAAAGTTCCGGTTTCGCCTTGAAACCTTCGGATTTTAACAATTTCCCAATCTTCGGCAATGCCTTGTGCAGTTGCTCAACATCTAGCTCATCCGCTGCGTCCACTGCAGCCGCAAGGCACATGGCGGCACCGCTCTGTGCGTTTGGATCGCAATCGTGGATAAGCGTTTCGATCATTGGCCCGAAGAGAATTGAGAAAGGAGTTCCGGTGATGTTGGTAGTCATATCGATAGAAGCTGCGGCGCGAACAGAGGAATCAGGATCTCGGAGACGGCGAAGGACGGTGGAGACCATTTTAGAGACGTGAGGAGCGAGAGAATCGCCATGAGAACGAGAAAGAACAGAGAGAAGCGAAACACAATGTTTTCTAACCGGCGATCTCACGGAAGAGTCAGTACTCTGGAGACAGTTTATAAACAAAGAGAAATTCTCCGGTGAGAGATTAAGAGCAATTGAATCAAGCTCTGCAGCGGCGAGAGACAAAGTATCACGATCAGAGAGACGATTAAGACAGGCGATGACTCGCTGCTTGAGATCAGTAACAGTCGTTTCCGGCGATGAAAGACACGGAGAAGAACGCATTTGAACTGAAGGCATTTTGAGATTCACCGGAGAATCAAAAATCCGCCATGGAAGGAGAGAAGAAAAGCTTGCTCAAGGTACTTGGCTTTTAAACAAGACTCGTCTCTTTCGCTTGCCTTTTAAACTTATCAATTTTTTACCACCTGCCGCTATATTTTCATTTTATTTTAATTTATATCCCAAAGTTTCCTTTTTTCTTTTCAACTCCAATATTATTTCCTTTTTTTTATTATTCGTATTACTATTCTAAAGTTTCCATTTTTGTCGAAAGTTAAAAATATATAATCAAAAACATAATAAATTACAAATATCGAATTCCTACTATTTTACTTGGTTTGCAATAAGTGATTGACCAAATCTTATATATATTAGAGTTAATTATCTATTTTTAGAGACAATTTAATTTCTGGTTAAATTAATCAGCCATGCCATATTGGTTAGGGTGGGGCAATATGAATTCATGCTCTAATACCATGTACGATTATGGGTTTCTAACTCAAAATTAATTGACAATGAATGGATTGATCTAAATTCTATATATATTAGAATTAATTCCCTATTTTTAGCGATGTGAGACATTCTAACAATTTTTGTATCTCAAAATGACCAACAAAAGATTTTAACTTTCACAAAGAAGATACAAAATATATGGTTAAATTATTACTTTAAGTCAAAGAAAAAATAAACTAATTCTGCTAAAAATAAACACGTAATCAAACGTGAAATGAACTATTATTTTATTTTTTTATTTTTGTTGTCAAAATTTTTTATATTTTACTCAAAACTAGGTTGATATATTATTTTATAACATTTATATTTTATAACAGAAAATAATATACTGTTATATTTTCTCAACAAAAGGCTGTATATCAATTAAATTTTAAAGTAAATAAACATAGATATACCCAAAAGACTTCTAAAGAGAGGAATGCATGTAATGATAGTCTTCATGTTTTCTCCATAAAAACCTCCAACCTTTATGGAAAACATGTTTGTTTGTACTGATTTATTTCGAGAAACCTCAAACAAAAAAACCATATTTGTTAATCTTTTATTAGACTAATCTTAAAGTAAACAATAATTCTTAATACATTCCTACACTCTATTATATGTGTGAAAAAATTTTACATTTGTTTTTGTTTTGTCGTTTTGAAACCAAATTTTTTTGTATAAAATTGAAACTAAACCAATTAAATTAAAGCAATCATACGTTAGAATCAGAAACAAAATAAAATATAATTGGTTTAATTTCAGTCTCGTACAAAAAAATTTGTTTCAGAAGAATAACATAAATTAACATATTGAACTATATATATAATAAATCTTATAAATTATAACCAGTTACCATCATTAACTCTCTTATACACTACGTATAAACATTATATTACTATTTCAAGAAAATAATTGTTTACTTGTTTACAAAATCAAACCCTTGCGCCTGTAAGTGCGAGTGCTATATGAAGATTCAACTAAACAAAGAAGATGGTATGTTTGCTTAAATGTTCTTCATTGAGGTGATTGTGACATCAGAGTAAATCTTTATTTATTTGCAACTAGTTTCCGTGGATTGAGACACCTTGTAGCAACCAGTCAATGCCAATAATGAATAAACCAACATGAGCCCAAATGTTTCCATTTGATAACTAATTTTGATTTCGGTTTGAGAGACTATTGAGCATCATTTTGTCTTTGGCATTTTCAGAAAGTGCAATAAGAACTAAGAGGAGAAATGTGAGGTGCATATAGCATACTTAACCGAATCAAAATTTAGGAGGATTTGAGGGAGGCTTATGAGCATGTAGCAATGGTTAACAAAGATAAAGCTAAAAGCTCTTGATCGATATCGGTTGAGAAACTGCAAAAGAAGCCAAATGAGAAACTAAGAAAGGCATTGATCATGACGACTTAACATTAGAAGAGAGTAGTGAGAAGAAGAGAAGAAACTTCTAAAGCTTGAGTAGCATTTTACTTCAACAAATATGACCTTGAAACAAAACCAGTCCAACAATGACAAAAACTTTAAGCAATAATAAAAGAAAAATAAAATTTTGGGTCCTAAATTTTGCACCATAAAGAGACTGCAACAAGACCGGATTCTCACCGCCGGAACTCCATGGGGTATGTTCCGACATCGCCAATTTATCTGCACTATATGCATCTATTTCTTTTGATTTTGTATCGAGAGAGAGAGGAACAAAGAGGCCGATTGTTTGGCAAAAACTGCTTTATTTTCTGCATTTATTAATGTACCAAACTCTACCTAATATATTAAGTGAATTAATTGGTTTTTGACGAAAAGAAAAAGAGACTGCAACAGCTCATTTTCAGAATCAAGATGGAACTTGCAACTGAGTTTGGTATATCAGAGAAGAAGCTTTTGATATGTCAACTGTAGCTTGAACTTAGTGGAGCTCATCATTTTGAAGTTGGCTGCAAAAGATACAAATGTAAAAGTATTGAAAACACTTGAAATGAGTTAGTAACTTCTAAGACTAAGTAGGAACAGTGAGAACTTCATTGATGGTGTTTGTATGAAGAAACCAGAAGATGAAAGAGGCATTTTCTTAACCTGAATGAAAATGACAAGAAGAAGAAGAAGAAGATGAAGAAGCCAACATGAAACATAAACTAAAGGAACTTGAGGAGGAGATTAATGATGTGTAGAAAACATGAAATTTAAAAGAAAGCTTATTAAACAAGGAAGACAAGTGACCCACGAAATGGAAAAGAATTTAGACTGAGACAAAGAAAGTTGAAGACAGTAGATAATATTGTTTTTTTGAAATGAAAAAGACATAAACGAGAAATGTATGAGAAATGAGGTTTATTTTTCGTTTAAAGTTAAGAATTTCCTGTACGAAAATGACTTATAAGTTGCCAATTTTTACAATTTGATTTTTTATTTAAGGAAATATAAATCAATCATGAAAATCTGTAAGTAGTACGCAATATATAACTCAGTTTTACTACTATAAGTTTTTGAAATTATGATATATATAATGTATGAATCAAAATAGTAGTGATGAAAATTCCAAATTATTTTTAAAATTCCAAAAATCTGATATATATATATATATATATATACACATATATGTATACGAATGTAAAAGAATTTTGAAAATACTTATAAAATTAATATTGTATATTTTTACCATTTATTTATATTAATTGGATCAATAAAATTTAATCAATAATCTAAATTTATTCCGCAAATGGCTCTTAGTCTAGTGGGTGGCGGTAAATTCACTTAAGGCAACTCATTTGCACAACCAGAGATCGAGTACCCCGCCTATATTATATAGGAAATTGACTATTGAACCGATCAATTGTGACCTAATATAATCTACCGTTAACAAAAACAGAAAAAATTATTCTTGAAATATTTTAATCTTAGTTTATATGCAATAAAATTAAGTCGAAATATACGAGTCGTCATTAAAGGATAAAGTTGTAAAACAGAAAGATCTATCTTTTTGTTTATATCCCTTAAAAAAATGAGTTGTTGACTTAAGTAAAAGAGTAATAAAGAACTAGTATTGAATAAGAGGATTGGTCGATAACGAAACCAAATTCCAAAGGTACTATTCAAGACAATGAGGTCAAGAGGAAAAAGATATAAAGAATTTTCATATTATCATTGATTAGGTCTTCGTCTTCCACAAATGTATGTGTTGAATGACTTAACCTACAAATTCCACATTCCAGAATAAAACGACTTACTACCTCACCTGCAATTTCTCACATTCCAGAATACAGTGACTTCAACCAACAACGGTCTTTTTATTCTTACCTAACTAAAAAGCATTAACTATATCATGAGAAAAACTTAACCAAACTTTTCCACTAAAAATAGATATATTAGAATAAAATTATCTCACATCCGTTAGATTTGTGATTTTTAGACAATAATAAATCTTTGTTTTTTTGAGTTAATTTTTTTAATGTGAATTAGGTTTATACTAATATATAGTATTAAAGTATATATCCAATCTAATTGTGGATCATCTGTAGATGTTTAGTTTTCCAAATTTGTTTTTTTTTAAATTCTAAAGATGTGTTAGAATATAAATATTTTTTATTGTTTAGATTTGTTATTTTTGAAAAAAAGTATAATTATATAACTATTTTTATTTTTTAAATTAGCTTTTTGGAGTAAGATAGAAAAATATTTTGATCAATAATCAAATTAATAAAGAACGATTTACAACCTAAAATATATATTTTAATTTTTTTTAGTGTATTAATTTTTTTTATCAACCGCAGATTATATATTGGATCATAATTAGACGGTCCAATAGTCAAATTCTTACATAGGCGGGAAGACTTGTCTCTATTGGGTAAATGAAATATCTTTAGTGGATTTAACGTTTGCCACTAAATTAAATGTCATTTACTTTTAGTGTATCAATTATAATAAAAAAAAAATTTGGATTATATAATCCGATTAATAATATTAATATCAAAAGTTTAATTTTGTTTTTTAGTGTATCAATTATAATAAACAAAATAAACTTTTGATATAGACAAAATAAAACTAATGAAAAAACCTAGTGGCAGGTAGTAAGTACACTTAATGCAGCGTATTTGCATAACCTGAGATCGAGTCTCCATGCCTATATTATGTAGGAATTTGGCTATTGGGCCGGTCAGTTGTGGCCCAACATAATTTGCCGTTAACAAAAAAAAAAAAGTTATGGCACTTATTATTCAAAGACTAGAAGAGTGGCCGGAGTTTGCACCATACCAAAAAAACTTCAGAAGATTCAGAGATTTCTTTGCCAGGTTTACTTTATCTTCATGTCTGAGACTCCTAAATCATAAAATGGATGTTTTTGTTAGGTATAGTCGCGTGTCTGCATGTGTTCAGAGTTTTTAGATTTGTTGGACGGGTTTCTCTTTATTAGTATTTTCGTTGTAAAAAAAAAAGTAAAAAAACTTGGCCGGTGTGTTAAGTTTAAAATGTAGAAAACAACCAAAGTATAGACTTAACCAAATCTTTCCACTAGAAGCGGTAACTAACTAACTGAGGTCATCTTTTGTTGACTTTGAATATGAAACATTCAAACTTCAATTATTAGCTAATATACAATAAAAATTCGTCATAAGGGCCATCGAGTTACAATCATAAATATCTTGTAAAATAAAAATAAAAACCAGCGTAAATGAGCCGTCGTGTTTGAATATTAAGACATCTTGCGCACACAAAAAAAAAACAAGACTTTTTGATGATTTTTTGTCTGAAATCTGAATTTGATGATTTCAACAAAAAACTGAAAAGTCTCAACGCAAAGAAAAGTCCACCTCGTCGTCCTATCTCACTCTCTATTTATCCATTTTATAATCCCAATTCTTCATTCTTCATCCTCATCTTCTCTCTGTACTATCATCACCATACCAAAATCTCAGAGAATCAAATCCAAAGTCTCAAACTTTTTATTTGTATTAAGGATTTTTAATAAAGTCTGAAACTTGATTGGCACAAAGAGATGGATTACAATCCGAATCTTCCTCCGTTAGGTGGAGGTGGTGGGAGTATGCGTCGAAGCATAAGCAGAAGTGTAAGCAGAGCAAGTAGAAACATTGAAGATATTTTCTCATCTGGTTCACGAAGAACACAATCTGTTAACGATGATGAAGAAGCACTTAAATGGGCAGCCATTGAGAAACTTCCAACTTACAGTCGTCTACGAACCACTCTTATGAACGCAGTGGTTGAAGATGATGTTTATGGCAATCAACTAATGAGCAAAGAAGTCGATGTTACCAAACTTGATGGTGAAGATCGTCAGAAGTTCATTGACATGGTTTTCAAAGTAGCTGAGCAAGATAATGAAAGGATTTTGACTAAGTTAAGAAACAGAATTGATAGAGTTGGAATCAAACTTCCTACAGTTGAAGTGAGGTATGAGCATTTGACCATTAAAGCTGATTGTTACGCTGGTAATAGATCTCTTCCTACGCTTCTTAATGTTGTGAGGAACATGGGAGAGTCTGCTTTAGGCATGATTGGGATTCAATTTGCTAAGAAGGCTCAGCTTACGATTCTTAAAGACATCTCTGGAGTCCTTAAACCTGGAAAGATGACACTTTTGTTGGGTCCTCCTTCTTCTGGTAAGACCACTCTTCTGTTGGCTTTAGCTGGTAAACTCGACAAAGCCCTTAAAGTCAGTGGTGATATAACTTACAATGGTTACCGTCTCGATGAGTTTGTCCCAAGGAAGACTTCTGCTTACATCAGTCAGAATGATCTTCATGTTGGTATCATGACTGTTAAGGAGACTCTTGATTTCTCTGCTAGGTGTCAAGGTGTTGGTACTCGTTATGGTAAGTCAAAGTTTCAATTTTGAATCAACTATTTGTAAAGATTTCAGTTTGTTAAATGATGTGATTCTTCTGTTGTAGATTTGTTGAATGAGCTTGCGAGGAGAGAAAAGGATGCTGGGATTTTCCCTGAAGCCGATGTTGATCTCTTCATGAAAGCTTCTGCTGCTCAAGGAGTTAAGAGCAGTCTCATCACTGACTATACACTCAAGGTGAGCCACTTTTACACTCTTCTTACAACTTTAGCTCATCAATTATTGCTTCAAAAGTGTTTTTTTGGTTGGATTAGAAAACCATAACCGACAAATTTAATTGAACCAAACCAAATTAAACCGAATCATGTATGTATGTGAAGTGAAATTGAACATATAAACAAAGCTGACTCTATGTTTTGTGGAACAGATATTGGGGCTTGACATTTGCAAGGACACAATAGTTGGAGATGATATGATGAGAGGGATCTCCGGAGGTCAGAAGAAACGTGTTACAACTGGTGAGATGATTGTTGGACCTACTAAGACACTCTTCATGGACGAGATATCCACTGGTCTTGACAGTTCCACCACTTTCCAAATCGTCAAGTGTCTGCAACAGATTGTTCACCTCACTGACGCAACAGTGCTCATGTCTCTCCTCCAGCCTGCTCCTGAGACATTTGATCTGTTTGATGATATCATCTTGTTGTCAGAAGGTCAGATTGTGTACCAAGGACCTAGAGACAACATTCTTGAGTTCTTTGAGAGCTTTGGGTTCAAATGTCCTGAAAGAAAAGGAACAGCTGATTTCTTACAAGAGGTTACTTCTAAGAAAGATCAAGAACAATACTGGGTGCACCCGAATACACCTTACCGCTACATTCCAGTTTCAGAGTTTGCTAGTGGATACAAGAATTTCCATGTTGGGAAGCAGATGGCTAACGTACTCGCTGTACCTTTTGATAAGTCTCACGGCCACAAAGCGGCTCTTGTGTTTGACAAGTACTCTATTTCAAAACGGGAGCTTCTCAAGAGCTGTTGGGACAAAGAGTGGCTGCTTATGCAGAGAAACTCGTTCTTCTACGTTTTCAAGACTGTCCAGATCATCATCATTGCTGCAATCACGTGTACACTCTTCCTCAGAACCGAAATGGCCACAAGGAACGAAGTTGATGCTAACCTCTACGTAGGAGCATTGCTATTTGGAATGATCATCAACATGTTTAATGGGTTTGCAGAGATGGCTATGATGGTTTCAAGACTCCCTGTGTTTTATAAACAGAGGGATCTCTTGTTTTATCCATCTTGGACCTTCACACTTCCCACTTTCTTGCTTGGAATTCCAATCTCGATCTTCGAATCCACAGCATGGATGGTGGTGACTTATTACTCCATCGGTTTTGCACCAGACGCAGGCCGCTTCTTCAAGCAGTTTCTCCTGGTGTTTCTGATTCAACAGATGGCTGCATCCCTTTTCAGGTTGATTGCTTCTGTGTGCAGAACCATGATGATTGCTAATACTGGTGGTGCTCTCACTCTACTTCTCGTATTCTTGCTTGGAGGCTTCCTTCTTCCAAAACGCGAGATTCCTGACTGGTGGGGTTGGGCTTATTGGATTTCTCCTCTAACCTACGCATTCAACGGTCTAATCGTCAATGAAATGTTTGCTCCGAGATGGATGAACAAATTTGTGAGTGTGCTTACTTCTCTATTCTTCATTATTTTACAAATATATATAATATTTTAAAGCTGACACTGAGTCTCACATTTTGAAAACTGCAGGCTACTAACAGTACAACAAGGCTTGGAACCAGGGTGCTTGAAACTTGGGATGTATACCATGATAAGAACTGGTACTGGATTGCAGTTGGAGCCTTGCTTGGTTTCACAGTCCTCTTCAACATTCTCTTCACTACGGCACTTACCTATCTCAATCGTAAGTTATCGTATTGTGTCACCTAATTTACCAAAGCTAAAACAAAAGACTAGTAATAAGTTAATAACAATGTAAACTTTGAATTTACAGCTCTTGGGAAGAAGGCAGCTTTACTTCCAGAAGAAGAAAATGAAGACTCAGATAAGATAAAAGACCCAATGCGTAGATCTTTGTCTACTGCCGATGGAAAAAGAAGTAAATACATTTCTTAATCTACTTGGATTTATTGTTTCTTCTACTTTTCTTTTGTCTCATTTTGCTTTGTTCTTTTAGGAGGAGAGGTCGCAATGGGGAGAATGAATAGGGACTCTGCGGCTGAAGCATCAGGCGGTGCAGGCAATAAGAAAGGAATGGTTCTTCCTTTCACTCCTTTGGCTATGTCCTTCGATGATGTCAGATATTTTGTCGACATGCCCGCGGTAATAATCCTTTATACACTTGAATCTTCACACCACAAACCAAATGAAAACAGTGGAACTAAATGTATATGTTTGGTGGTATAGGAAATGAGGGAACAGGGAGTTACAGAAAACAGATTGCAACTACTTAGAGGTGTGACTGGTGCATTTAGGCCAGGAGTCTTGACCGCGCTCATGGGAGTGAGTGGTGCTGGTAAGACCACACTTATGGACGTTTTGGCTGGAAGGAAAACTGGAGGATACATTGAAGGAGACGTGAGAATTTCGGGATTCCCAAAGGTTCAAGAGACATTTGCTAGAATTTCAGGATACTGTGAGCAGACTGATATTCACTCTCCACAAGTCACAGTTAGAGAATCTCTCATTTTCTCTGCTTTCCTTCGTCTTCCCAAAGAAGTCAGCAAAGATGAAAAGATGATGTTTGTGGATCAAGTCATGGAACTAGTAGAGCTGGACAGTCTAAGGGATGCCATTGTGGGTTTACCAGGTGTCACAGGGCTTTCGACAGAGCAGAGAAAAAGACTGACAATCGCGGTGGAGCTTGTAGCCAATCCTTCCATCATCTTCATGGACGAGCCAACTTCTGGACTAGATGCCAGAGCAGCTGCTATTGTGATGAGAGCGGTTAGAAACACAGTGGACACTGGTAGAACAGTGGTCTGCACCATCCATCAACCGAGTATTGATATCTTTGAAGCCTTTGATGAACTGATGTTGATGAAGAGAGGAGGACAAGTGATCTATGCAGGTCCATTAGGTCGCAACTCTCATAAGGTGGTTGAGTACTTTGAGTCATTCCCCGGAGTTCCCAAGATTCCAGAGAAATACAACCCGGCCACTTGGATGCTTGAAGCCAGTTCACTCGCCGCTGAGCTAAAGCTTGGAGTTGACTTTGCTGAGTTATACAAGAATTCCGCATTACACCAGTAAGTTTAAGTTTTTTCAAAGATTCATTTGGATCTGATTGATTGATTGATTCAAGTACTAATGAAAACAAAAAACAATGCAGGAGAAACAAAGCATTGGTGAAAGAACTCAGTGTACCTCCAGCAGGAGCAGTAGATCTCTACTTTGCTACACAATTCTCGCAAAACACATGGGGACAGTTCAAGTCTTGCCTATGGAAACAATGGTGGACATATTGGAGATCTCCAGACTACAACCTTGTCCGTTTCATCTTCACATTAGCAACATCTCTCTTGATTGGTACCATATTTTGGCAAATTGGAGGTAACAGATCAAACGCAGGAGACTTAACAATGGTCATAGGAGCATTGTATGCAGCAGTTATATTCGTCGGAATCAACAATTGTTCGACAGTACAACCAATGGTTGCAGTCGAAAGAACGGTCTTCTACAGAGAAAGAGCAGCAGGAATGTACTCAGCAATGCCATATGCAATCTCTCAAGTCACTTGTGAGCTTCCATATGTTCTTATTCAAACAGTATATTACTCACTCATTGTCTACGCAATGGTTGGTTTCGAATGGAAAGCAGAGAAGTTCTTCTGGTTCCTCTTCGTTAGCTACTTCTCATTCCTCTATTGGACTTACTACGGCATGATGACTGTTTCCCCTCACACCAAATCAACAAGTAGCTTCAATTTTTGCCTCAGCCTTCTATGGTATCTTCAACCTCTTCTCTGGCTTCTTCATTCCAAGACCCAAAATTCCCAAGTGGTGGATTTGGTACTACTGGATCTGCCCTGTTGCTTGGACTGTCTATGGATTGATAGTGTCACAGTATGGTGATGTTGAGACTCCTATTGAAGTCCTTGGAGGTGCTCGTGGTCTAACTGTTAAGCAATACATTGATGATACTTATGGTTTCAAATCTGACTTTATGGGACCAGTTGCTGCTGTACTCATTGGTTTCACAGTCTTCTTCGCCTTCATCTTCGCTTTCTGCATCAGAACTCTCAACTTCCAAGCTAGATAAGACTCTTCAATGTCCATCTTTGTGATGTATAATACATACGTTCTCTGTTCAACTATGCCATTGTAGTCATAATATAAAGGTTTTTATTTTTTAATATTTTTATTTATACTTTGTTTAGATGATGACGAAGCAGATGTAATATAATTCCACTTTTATCCACACTCATTTTTGTTTGTTTCTTGAGAATAATGTATTTTTAATCCTTACAATAAAAGGAAGAAATTCCTTTGTAAATTTCTTTTTTGTTGAAATATATTTAATGATTAACCAAAAATTGTTTATAAACAAGAGAAAATGAAAAATCAAAAAGATGTAAGCCAAATTTGAAAGAAACTGTAATCACAAAAAAAGAAAAAAAAAACATAATGTAATTCTTAGATGATGGACTTAAGATAAGCCCAAGCTCTTTAGCGGGCCTCAAGAAATCTGGCCCATTAAAATTGAAAAAGGTAAATTAAGGGGGCATTCCGAGAATTGAACTCGGGACCTCTCGCACCCTAAGCGAGAATCATACCACTAGACCAAATGCCCTTTGATATACTAAAGTGAATTAGTTTTTAAATCAATGTTTTAATATATGTTTTATATAAATTTGAATCTATGTCAAATTTGAAACATAACATATATTGATTCTTCGACCAAAAATAAAAAACCATATATATTGATTTAATTGATATAAAAACATATAGTTTGAAACAAGTAAAAAATATTGAAGTACCAAAACTATATATATATAGGAAAAATGAATGAAGCAAACAAATTCCAACACATAAATAAATAAATCAAGGTTTAAAGTTTGAATGATCCAATTAGTTGATTCTGTTTTTTTTTTTCTTGTCAACGGTAAATTATGTTGGGTCACAATTGGCCGGCCCAGTAGCCAAATTTCTACATAATGTAGGCATGGAGACTCGATTTCAGGTTATGCAAATGCGTTGCCTTAAGTGGACTTACTACCTGCTGAGATCGAGTCTCCCATTACAATTAATAAATTAAATCAGATTTTAAAAAATAAATTTTAAACTATATATCGAATATCCATCCGGATTTTAGATCTTTCCCATTACAATTAATAAATTAAATCAGATTTTAAAAAATAAGTTTTAAACTATATATCGAATATCCAATAATTGACAAAATAAAAAAAAATGATTATCTTCCTTCACATTGCCATTAACTCTATTATTTGATATGCGGACAAAAAAAACTCTATTTTACAATATTGTCTTCAATTTTCATTTGTCAATATCATTTATTAATATATTTCAGAATTATTTATTTATTAATTTTTCAACATTGTTTTGTAACATGGGAAATTATGACAGGTTTGAAGTTAATCTGCTCCATCTAAATCATCCCAAAGAATATTCGCTTGGTGTAGTAATTTAAGAGATCCATTAATGTTTTGTAAAAGATCTCAATCTTTCTTTTGGTTTTACATATATAATTATATACTTTTGCAAGTGGCATTTAGTCTAGTGACAAGTGGTAAGTCCACAAGAGGTATGCACACTTGCATATCCTGGGATCGAATCCCCCCGCTTGTATTTGCAAGAACTTGGCTAATGGGCCGGCTATTTGTTACCCTGACAAAAAAAAACTAATTTTCGTACTTTGATTTTTAAAGTATTTACTATAATTGAATTAAATAGCAAAACAAATTTTAAAAAATTATTTTATACTTTATTCCAATTTTATCATAATATTCCCAACTTATATAAAGCCAAGGAAACTCTACATTTCATCCAATGTGTATATACGTAATATAGCAAAAGTTGTATAATAAAATCCACAATTGTCGGAAAACTGAAATTGTAAAATTGAAATTGCATAATATGATTTATCTACCTATTTGAAATTTTTGAAAAGATTGCTTAAATATGTCTAATAAAAAAGCTTAATTAGTAAATGTAATTAAAGGTTTTCCTAAAGTCTAAAGGCTTACAATAACTAAATATTATCGTAATGATTCATTAATGGTGATGCAATTATGCCCTATTGTTCATCTTTTATTTAATATAATCGTTATTCTTTTTTTTTTCTTTTTTTTAAAGCTCAATTAGTTCTTTTTGCATATTTGTGTTTGCTTCTTCTTCTCCAAAATGAATTTTGTCCAATATTATGTTATATGAATATTTGTCATTGAATTTTCCACATCACGCTTCGTAAGTGTAATTATTGTTGTATTTTGGAAATGTTTAAGAGCAAAATATAATTGAAATCAGTATTGTGTATTTGTATATATATGAAATAATTTATATCTTGAAACATATATATACATAATCAAATATTTTATTGAAGTAGACATATAAAGAAAATGACACAAGATTATGTGTAATATATAAACTAGACTGTGACCACTCGTTACATCACAAATAGAATAACAACTATTTAAAATTTTTTTGTTGGAACACTTTCATTTTAAAATCATTATTGATACCTAAAAAGAATGCTTAATATAGAAAAAATTTCATTCCGAATATCCAATCAAATTGGAATGATACATAATTGTTTTTAGTATAGTCTCTACGTAAAGATGACATACATAAGTTATAGTTGGAAGAAGACAAAATGTTACAATATACGAACCTAAGTGTTTCTTCAAAGCCTTTTTGTTGTGAATGAAAGATCATGTTTTGTGGTGTTTTCACTCAGGTACTAGGATCAATACTTGCGGTTAAGCATGTCATTCACATTTTCCCTGAGATTGGAAAAGGACCTCGACTAAACGTAGCAATCCATCACGGTGCTTTAACAGAAGGAACACTAACATTTTTCATTGTAATGCTCACAATGGGACTCACTAGAAACATCCCAGGTAGTTTCTACATGAAGACTTGGATTGGTAGTCTTGCTAAGATAACTCTTCATGTTCTTGGCTCTGATCTTACCGGTGGATGCATGAATCCAGCAGCTGTATGTACCAACCAAAAAGAAAGAGTTTGTTATTATGATTTCAGCAAAAACCAATTTTTG